>JAAMPD010002240.1:0-16220 GCA_025266255.1 Trissolcus basalis
CAGAATGTATGATTAAATTTTTCTAAATTGTACTATTATCTATTTTTTTGTTTTTCTAATTTTCAATTGTTAATATTTGTTCTATATATAATATGTAACGCCAAATTTCTTTTTATTTAATTTATTATTCGTTTTGTCCTGAAAAAAAACCAATTAAAATTTTACAATGTATGTATTAATTTTTTTTTCAATTTTTACTTTTTCTTTCTTTTTTAACTTTTTAATTTTTTGTTTTTTTTTCAATTTTTTAGATTTTAGTTTTGTTTTTTAATTGTTAATTTGTTCTATCTTTAGACTTGTAAATTCTTTTTCTTCATAGTTCAAATGCATTTTAAATTGTTATCTGAAATCTTTGTCTCGGGTCACGTATAACAAAGTTGATTATCTCAGCGAAATTGAAAACAATTTGTTGCAGCAGACAAGGTGTCTGGGTGTGTTAAAATGATAAGCATCGTGGACGAAATTGTAGCTCATAGTTCGCAGGACCTGTCATGTGGGTCAGTACCTATTTTAGAGTGGTGGAAATACTGCATGGTTTATACGGTCAACGTCATGTCCTGAGTCTCAGTCTTTCGCTTTCTCTGGCTCCACGAGCTGCCTCATCGCATAGTGTTTTCGAGTGCGAGAGTGATTACGGGATTCGCGCAAAACCGAAGGTGCGTTAGTGCACTTTGGAATTCAACAATTTATCCATTGGACCACGCTTGATCGTTGCATAATTGGCTATCAACCTTTTTCACCTTTTTCTTTGATGACAATCAATTTTATACTTATTAAGTATGTCCATTTTCTTTTCCATTCATTGAATCATTTTGAAATGAAACAAAATTTTCAAACTGCTCATTCGAGTAATTAAAATATAAATATATAATATTTTTATATATATTTATGAATATGTTATATTTTAGGTAATATTTTTTTTAATTAAAAATTTGTTAAACTTGATTATTTTGATAACAAATTTGTTAGATCTAATTTTGTGAGATTTTTTTTTTGTTGCAAACTAATCATTTGAATAATTGAAAAATGTCATTACTGTTATAAAAATCTCATCGTTGTTTCTATTGAATAAAAAAAAAAGAGTTTAAAAATGTTGACATTCCATTTTAATCGATTTTGTTAAACTTGATTATGTCAAATTTAGTTTTTTTAATAGATTTCTTTTTACTTATTTTAGTAAAGAACATTAATTGTTGGGCCATATAATTGTTATTTGATCTTAGCGAAAGAATGTAGTTCTGTAATCATCAATTAGTGTAAATTTTTTGTACGAAAACTACACATTTGTTAGATCTAATTTTGAGATAAAAAAAAAAAACTTACAAAAAAATGTATTCCAAATTATAGTCTGTGAAGCAGGTGTAGAAATGTTCGTGTGATTAAATCTTTCAAAAGTAGTAATTCCGATAACACCATCAAGTGTGGAAAACTAAAATGTAGTGTCTTTAAAGATCAACATCATAAGTGGAAAACTGAAGTTGTTTGTTAAAAAAAAAACTTCAACTTGGGATATTCAAAAATATTAAACATTATATAACGAACTCTTTCAAAATTCCTTACACCGAAGGAACAATCTATAATTGCATGCAATTAATTTGACTTGTGAAACATCATGATTATTGGGCATTTTTACAACCCAACAACTACTCAACTAAACTCTTTTAAACTCAGCTATATAATTCTCATGATTAACATTATTACCTTTGACAATACACTTTTCTCTAATCAAATTATCTTTCAGGCCAAATAGTTTTATAACAAAAATTCCAAATCAAAAATTTCAAAAAATAAAAAAAGACAGAAACCAACAAATAAATTGTTTGTAATTAAACTTTTTTTTAATCATAAAAGTGTCAAAAATGCAAGTCTGATAAATGGCAAGAAGGTTGGCATTTTACACAGGGTACTTTTTTTCATAATTTGATCAGTTGTATGTGAGGATACGAATTTCCGGGATAGTTCAAGACGAGCATTGGAAGTCGCTCTTGCATCACGATCGTGAAATGGGACAGACTCGATTACGTGACTGGGTGACATGCTACCGGTATCTCGACCACGTGGTTCTTAACGATTCACAACACCGAGTCTTCCATTCCTCGAATCGTGATCGGTCTGCAATTTTTCCTCGACTTCTAAAATCACTCTCATTTACATATCTCAATCACAGCTGATAAATTAACATGAGCACTTTCGTCGTTCTTTTTTTCTTTCTTTCACCTTTGTCCAACCTTTTCAATTTCATCGATTAAGCTAACGAGAAAAAGAGAAATGAGATTTAATTTGTATTTTTAAGCAGATTTTTCTTTCGTGTGAGGTTGTAATTTTATTGTATTATTAGGTAGAGTTGATATTGAACCTTCAATAATTTCATGATTATCAAGCCACAAACATAACAATTATACAAGACTGAAAAGCGCCAAGGCCACTGTCGAAAAAAGTTTGCAAAGTGAAATCTATTTCATTACCATGATTACGTCATTTTATCAGCTCGAATATCTCAGTTTGAAATTCGCACAGGTGCATTATATGTATCGCACCATTTTTGAAATTCTATCGAAATCAACTAGTTGGAAAACAATTGTTCAAGAAAGTCACAACAAATTAGATGATTTTTTTTCTTTTTTTTGCTGTGTTATTATTTAATTAATATATTGAGATGTTTCAAAATATTTAATATTATAATATTTGAATAACATTTTTGAAAGTGAAAAAATTCATATTTCTTTATTTTTTATTTTTTATTTTTGTGATTTGTGATTATAATTATGATAATTATAATTATAATGATATTTTTTTTATTATTGTTATGAAAATAAAATTATATTTTCTCAAAATGTTAAATTAAATGTTAATTAAAAAAATGTTAATTTCAATTTAATTTTTACAATTTACGATTTTTCAACAATTTAAATTGTAATTCTGAATTCAATTGAATTATAAAATTATAATTATTTAAATAATAAATAAAACGATGTATTTATATTTAAATATAAATAAAAAATAAAAACAAATACATTAATATTATTTATTTGATATTAATATTAATTCCTTTTTTGGTGTGTCAATTGAAAAAGAAAAAAGAACAAAAAGTGATACCAATAAACTTCAATGAGCCCCCGCAGAAAAATGATCTCATCGCTTTCGCACGAATTTTGACATCGCAATAATTATATAAACAGATCGATATACAAGTTGGCGATAAACTTTCTTCGTCCCAGTGAATCACCGGTATATTGAAACAGCTGACATTTAGTTGCAAAGCGTATGCACTAACGAAAATCAAAATTTCTTATCCTAACATTTTTATGACAATCTTTCATGCCTGACGATTGTTACGCAAGTCGTTTATGTCCAATCAATATTTATCGGCAGTTTGTTTAATGGATTATAATAAACAGAAGCGACGTTTATATTCTGAACAACAATTGCAGTCGAAAATATAAGTGTTCAATTAACTTAAAAACGCATATTTAATTTCATTTTTCACTTTTTCAGCGACATTAAAATTTAACATTTATTCCAACAAATCAGATTTTTTTCTTTCGAAAATTTATATTTTCTCAAATGTCAAATTCGTTAACGATTTATTCATCTTGAATTTAACCAATTTTTATGACTTTATTGTATAAAAAGTTTGATTTTCAATTAAAGAATGAATATTAAAATATATTTTCTTATTTAAATATATAAATAAAAAATAAATATGAATAAATATATATTATCTATATGATATTAGTATTCATATGTCAATTAAATATTACTTAATTCAATATTAATATAGTTACAATTAATTAATTAATATATTTCAATTTTGAATTGAATTGAATTATTTATCAAAGAATAAATATTAATAATAAATATACTAATTTAATATTTTAATAATAATAATAATTTTAATATTATTTAATTTAATATTAATATATCGAATATTCAAATCCAAATCAAAGAATATATCATTTTATTTATTGTACATAATATATTTTGCATATACTATCGAATTGTTTATATTTCAGAGAGTGGGGTTTAGTTCTTTATGGTCTTGATGTTGGATTTACATCACGCGCTCATTTCGACACGGTTATACATTCTCCGGGACGCAGTCACGAAAGGGAACTTTGTTTCCTTCAAGATCCTGTGTGCGTTTGCCTTCGATCGTGCAAACATATGAATTTCGCGACTTTCATTTCGCGATTTCGAATTATTGCAGATAACAAATACAAAGTTGTGCCATAAATAATTGTAATATTCAATTATACCCACTTTGATTTCGTAGTGTGTTTTTTTAAAACATGTTGATTTTTTCCCCTTTTACAATGTACTCTATTCAGAAAGCTGATGATGAAATTTGATTCCGTCTGAGAGAGTTTATTTAAAATAAATTGAACTGACTTTTTTTGCTACCATTATTCATCGGAGTTTATTAAAAATGAATTGAACGAACTTTTTTTTTATTTTGAAAATATGTCATATCACGAGTTAATTACATCTGAGGATTGATTTTGAAACGAGATGTTGACACGTGGTTCTCGCGAACGTCGCTTTCAAAATTGCCGTATCCTTGCGGAGTTTGTAATATACTTTAAATTGAAGTGCAGATTACCTTGTGCAATCACACGTAATGCTGCGATAATGTTTCATCTCTTTCACTCAAAATGGTACGCTGCGGTGACGTTTTAAATTTTAAAACATTTAAAATCTTAAAATCATAATCATCATCATAATCATAATCAAAATCTCATCATCTTTTTAATTACAGACATTCAAATTTTGCACATTCCTACATTTGCATAACAAACTAAAAATAAAAAATAATAATATTATTAAATGAATATTTAAATAAGAATCTAAATACAAAAATTCGTACACTTGAAACAAAAGTGAACGAGTGAATTTCGTATTTTGAAAAGACAGAAATTAAAAGTTGGATTTTATTTTTAGATCAGTGCCGAAACTTCCTCGATGCGCGTAGCAAAGGAAGTAAAAAGTGAAGATGGCCATCGTAGCAGCAGGGGCCATAATAGGGACCATAATACCGGTCCTGTTGGCAGCTATAGCGTATTTTAATTACGACTTGATGGACCCGGAGAACCACCCCCGAGTGACGCAAAACTTACGCAGGGAGTATGACTTCGTGGTGGTTGGCGGGGGGTCAGCCGGCTCCGTCGTGGTGAATCGTCTGACGGAAAATCCTAAGTGGAATGTTCTATTGTTGGAGGCGGGCGGACATGAGACGGAAATCACGGACGTGCCTATCTTGTCGCTGTACTTGCACAAGAGCAAAGTCGATTGGAAATATAGGACGCAACCCCAAGACACAGCCTGTCAGGCTATGGTTGACAAAAGATGTTGCTGGACACGAGGAAAGGTAAATTGTCAACCAATCAAAGCATCAAAGAATAATAAAAAACAATTCAAAACGATATTGAATTAAATTTAATATAAATTGAATTATTAATTCTAATTCAATCAAAAAGTCAAATAGAACCTGTTAGCATTTTTTTTTTTACAATTTACAATATACCATAAATGTCAAAAGTTGCGAAACAACAAAAATAATGAACAAAAACAATGGACACTTTGTTTTACATTTTTTTAATCCAACAAAGAAAAACTGAAAAGAAAAACTATAATTGAAATGAAAAAAGTTGGCACTTTTTTGACAGTTTACAAGAAGTAATAAATTGCACAATGGCAAAAGTTGCGAAACGAACTGAATATGAAAAAAAAGGACGAAAAATTGCTATCAATTATTTTATGATACCATTCAATTTTTTGTCGAGCAAATTTAATGGCGATTAGTTGAAAACCGATGTTAGGCCATTGGGATTGTAATGAGACTCGATATTCACGATCAGTGCAAAGAAAAGTAGCTGGAATTTCAACTAGTTTCTCTGTCGGCCAAACTAGACGCTGACCTGTGCAATATCATAATGCGCCTCCGGGGGAAGAAATAAAATTAACATTAGCAATTACAGCGCCTAACATTTTCCCATTCTTTTTCAATTTTTTTTCTATCCACACACAATTTGCGTAACATTTTGCAATCGTAATTTATGTTGGCTATACCATTGAACGAACATTTCAATAGGTTTGATGAATCGATCTCTGAACCGGACCGTTTGGACGCACCTTAGTTGTGAAATTTGGCCGAAAAATTTTTGAATGAGTTACCTTTTTCACATCAAATATGACTAAGCGAGTAAACATGAATCAGAATAGATAACATTCCAGGAATGCTTCGGACGTTTTTTCCTCGACTGAAATATAGTGCGAAATTTGGGTAACAGGAAACACGTGTTTGTCGAGTTTCACAATTAAGTGGCCTACGTGACACAAGTTGATTTCGATTTTGTAACAAGTGGAACGAGTGAAATAAAAGAACAAAATCGGGTGAAACCGTTTTTGCGCCGGGGAAATTCGTGCGCATCCTTTTCGCCAAATTGTAAATTGCGTTGTGGTAGGGGGAAAATTGACATGGTGGGGGTAGAAAGTCAAGCGCCTGGTGGAGCATATGAAATCAACCTGATTCGAAATTATGAATAAAAAATGAGTCGGAAACGACTTTTGGACTCGCCGATTTTTGATCGAGTTTGAAAAAACAATTAGGGAATTCCAGGATGATGTAATTCGAAAGAAGTTTTAAAATATATATGTTTCAATAAATAATATATATTTATATACTAAATAATAAATGTATTATTATATAATATATTTATTTATTCACAAATATCTTTATGCATTATTTATCATTAAATATTAATAATAAGTAATAAATATATTGAATTTTGATGATAAATTTGAAATATATATTGTATAAATTAAATATAAATTTATATATAAATAATTTATCTGTAAAATATAGTAAAAATGTATTTTTTGCATACATTTTTTTCTGTGTGGGAGGGAACAATGTTGAATTAGAGAGTTGTCATGAAATTTTGAATTATGTTCGATCTGGGAAATGAAAATGAAAAAAATTAATCTTATCAGATTCGAGGTAAAAGATGTCATATTTGAATATCATTTTAATATCAAATGACTCATAGGATTCTTCTTCTTTTTTTTCTATATTAAAATGATTTTCCAACTAAATGCCTATAATTTGGAACTGAAAACGTAATTGAAAGTTCTCATAATTAATTACATTCGGTGGGACGATTAATTTTTCAACTTGAATTGAACGGTTTTATTACAACCTCGTGATTAATTCCTCATGATGGGTCGTTGAATAAAAATAATATAAATCAGGAGGATGAATTACGGTTGTGCAATTTGTCAATAATCAAACCTTGTACTTCAATTTGTTGTTACAAAACGTTGACATTTGCATAATACCATTTCAATTGGTGCTTATTCAGTTTTTGTCTGCAAAATGAAATTCGAAGAAATTCTTTTACCGATTTGTGCTAGTTCGGACTTGGTATTTTCAAGTTTAACTCGAAGGACTGAGGCTATTAAACCTTCTAACTGCTGAATGTTAATATCAAGGTTTAAGATTGTTGTGCGTGTGTCAATGAATGTTATTACTGTTAGAAAAAGTCTTTTTCAATGCCATTCATGGAAATTGTTTAATTATTGGAATCAAACTTGTGCTTTATAAGAACATTCTAAAAATTTTGTTTTTATTCATTCTTCTGATCGAATAATAATTATTCATTTTACTATTCAACAAGTTGTTGTAAAATTAATTTTCATGGTATTAACATTTCAATATTATTAATATTGTTATAATTAAATTATTATAATATGATATATCATACTTTATTCTTATATTTTAAGTAATAATAATAATATTAAATTTTAATATTCACTATTTTTTTCTCAAATTATAAAAATGTTTATTTTAACTTTACACTTCAAAAAAAGTTGAATTGTACTTTTCTAAACTAAACACAATCTGAAGTCTTTGTTAAGAATCAAATTTAAAAATAAAATCAAATGTTTGCAATAAAATTCAATTTTGAAAAGTGTGGTATATAATTTGTTTGAATTATAGGTTAAATGAAAAAGAATTTTGATAACTTTTTTAATATAAATTTTTTAAGAATTGGTTCATTTCCAGAATAATTCAGTTTGAATTTCAGTTTTTTTATCCTGACCGTTGGTTAGAATAGCATTGCCAATGTAAACATACGTCGACACTTGTTTTGAAAAATGACACCACCGTATATGTTTATATTTGCGGTGCTATTATAACAAACGCGTCAGTATAAAAAATTAAAATTTTATTATCTCGAAATAAACTTAGTAAAACCAATAATTGGTTTGAAAATTGATTTTAAGATTTCCAAAAACTCTTTTCCAATCTTTCACATTCCGACATAAAATTCTGAATTACAATAAATTTATATTTTTATTAGTAAATTAATTTTTTAACACTAATTCAATTTTTTGATAGGTTTTAGGTGGTTCAAGTGTTTTAAATACCATGCTCTACATTCGAGGCAACAAACGAGACTTCGACCAGTGGGAAAGTTTTGGCAACCCTGGATGGGGCTATAAGGATGTCCTTCATTATTTCAAAAAGTCGGAAGACCAAAGAAATCCTTACTTAGCAAAGAATAAATACCACGGTGTTGGTGAGTGTTTTTAGACTCGATGCGACACATTCATTTCAGAAGAGATATGGGTTGGTCGTGCATTCCAGCAACGACCTTAATATGACGCAATAAAGGCTACGGTTCAGCGTTGTGACAATGTGACAAACACCTATGCTCGAATAGTTGATCCAGAGAAAGTCAGATGGTCGGCACTTTTTTGCTATTATAGAAACAGTTGCGAAATATTTGTATTGTTTTAGGCTGCGCACTAGTGATTACGCTAATCAGCAGTCACTTTTTGTCAAAGTTTACTGATTATCTCCTCTGGTTGATAATTTTTGTAATTTGTCCTTCTTGCACCATCGACGAACTCGCACGTTCACAATTTAAAAAGAAATGCCATTATGTCAACCGGTTTTACAGGCGTAAATTTTTCATTTCAAATTGGTTGATATCGGTCGTTTGTTTTGGATGAATAAAATGGTGTATCACGACCTGAAAAATCACACGAATAATGCGACCGGATTTTTTCTTTTTGTCGAGCTGTAACAAGATTCCTTAACATTCGAACATGGGGAAAAGGTTTGAGTAATTTTGCAATTTTTCGCAACGGAAATAATATATCGACCCGGCGACACGCGTTTACGAAATAATAAATGCGGTAGACGAGAGAGATATTTTGAAAGGTTTTATCATTAACTTTATGACGGGGCAGTAGATTTAAATAAAGTTGCAGTTTGAATTTTTATTTATTTTCTGCGATAGGGCAAATATTATATAACCGATGCAAACACGAAAACAAACTTGAAAATCTGAAAAAAATTCAAGTATGATTGAAAAAAAACATCAACAATATATTGTCAATCTTTTATCAGTATATAAACAATATATGATTTGCTAAAAAATACATTAATATATTCATAATATATGCAAAATATATTAACTTTTTTACCAAGGAGAATTTTGTATAAATAACAAATTACTCGAGAGATATATATATAAACATTTTTTTTTTTCAGTAGAAGTTTTTTCACCAAACATTCTAAAAACGTCTGAAAAAGTAGCACACAACAACCACCAATTTATTATCATTCAATATTTATTACGATTTTATTTTTAAAACATTGATATTTCTGCTAATTTTATCACAAACGAACAAACGTCAGTAATGAATTGAAATTGTATATTCAATTGTATATTCAATAAAAGCATCCATTGTTAATTTGATACCATAACAAATATTAGAATTTCATTAATTGAACTGAACAAATAATTAGTAACTCAAAATGAATATTTATCATTACATACGAATAAACAAAATAATTATAATAAGTAGATTAACAATTCACATCTCATGAAACCCGTTTTCTGTGAATCATGTCTTGACGCATAATTGAATACTTGATTTAATTTCACAGGAGGATACCAAACCGTTCAAGATGCTCCTTATAATACTCCTTTGGGAATCGCATTTCTTCAAGCCGGGGAGGAGATGGGTTACGACATCGTTGACGTGAATGGCGCGCAGCAGACGGGGTTTGCCCTATACCAATACACGATGCGGCGTGCGACTCGTTGCAGCACAGCGAAAGCTTTCATTCGGCCAATTCGCCTGAGACCCAACTTCCATTTGGCTTTATGGACTCATGCAACCAAAGTGCTGATAGATCCCAAGACCAAACGTGCCTACGGCGTGGAATTCCTTCGGAATGGTCGAAAAGAGGTGGTCTACGCTCGTAAGGAAGTGATTTTGTCCGCTGGCGCGATAAATTCGCCCCAGCTGTTGATGCTTTCAGGGGTGGGGCCTCGAAAGCACTTGCAAGACGTCGGTGTAAGGGTGATACACGACTCTCCTGGCGTGGGACAGAATTTGCAGGACCACATTGCTGTCGGCGGCTTGGCGTTCCTCATAGATCATCCAATTAGTTTGGTAATGAATAGATTAGTAAATGTCAACACAGCTTTGAGGTACGCCATCACCGAGGATGGTCCACTGACTTCGAGCGTTGGCTTGGAAGCGGTTGGCTTCATCAACACCAAATATGCAAACGCGTCGGACGACTGGCCAGATATAGAGTTTATGCTGACCTCGTCTTCCACGAGCTCAGACGGTGGCACTCAGGTGAAAAACGCCCATGGGCTCACCAACGAGTTTTACAATGAAGTCTTCGGCAAGATCAACAACCGTGACGTCTTCGGTGTTTTTCCTATGATGCTCAGACCAAAATCTAGAGGCTTCATTAAACTCAAGTCAAAGAATCCTTTGGATTATCCGTTGATGTACCACAACTATTTGACGCACCCGGATGATGTCGATGTTTTGAGAGAGGGTGTCAAGGCAGCCATTGCCTTTGGCCAGACTAGAACCATGAAAATGTTTGGAGCGAGGTTCCATAGTAAACCGTTACCAAATTGTAAGCATCTGCCATTGTTCACTGATGAGTACTGGAACTGTGCCATTCGTCAATATACTATGACCATTTACCATATGAGCTGTACTGCAAAAATGGGACCAGCTGATGACCCCATGGCTGTTGTCGATCCAGAATTGAGAGTTTATGGTATCCAAGGTTTGAGGGTCATAGATGCATCCATCATGCCAACTATTACTAATGGAAATATCAATGCCCCCGTGATAATGATTGGTGAAAAAGGATCGGACATGATCAAAAAACAGTGGCTCAGGAGGTACAAGAGATCCACAATCAGTTTTGACAATGAGACTATTATTGTTGATGTTTAGATTTTAAATCATTATGTGTACAAAGTCACGAATCGTCATGGGTATGTTGTGACTAATAGGCTATTTTTTATTACAAGGGTAGGAAAATGCACTTAACGCACCCCTTAGTAGCGTGTCCCTAAGAACTTCCTTCGAAGGCCTGTGGGACTCGGTCCGAAGACCCTTTACTCGCTAAAATGACCAATAAACTATTTGCATGGATGGCGCCGTGCAAATAGCTTATATCGTAAGAAAACTTCGAAAATGTGAATGTATCAACAGTCAGGTGGTGATGCGCTTGTAGACCATGGGCGCGTATGATTTTTAAGTTAGGAAAACTGTACGTCATTGGCCCTGCCAACTTGGCGGTATTTTTTGAAATGTAAAAAAAGGTATAAAGTCTGTACATATAATGAGTTAGTTAATTTGTTAAGTTAACCCATGGTTGTTAATGTCATAAGTGGTTCTATATAATTTTGAAATACGAAAGTCAAACGTAGGGAAAAAAATTTTACCAATTGAGATTAATTTGATTTGTCATTTCGCAAACAGATCGAATGGTCTGGATTAACTGAAATGATTGAATAATAAAATAAAAATTTTGAATATGATGATCAATTTGGATGGTTGACAAAAAAATGTTCATGTTATTTCAAATGATAAAATTATTTTCACAAATAAAAATTGTTGCTTCAATGGCTATGGGTTAAAAAACGAGAGTGGAATTGTCCGGGTAATCTTGTAAATAAGTTGTATATTTTTTTCATCTTATTAAATTGCATGAAGTGTTTTTTAAATGGTCGGCTGTTTTTTCGCTTAGATTAGAATTACTGTTTGCACTTGTATATTATGTAAAGTTGCTCAAGTATTTCGATAAGAAAGTGTTATTCATGTACATTTTAGATTTCGTATTTACGCATTGTAGATTTTTGGAATATTCTGAAAACAGTGACAGATTGGTTCATCGCAAAAAAAAACACGATTTGAAGCGATGAAAGACTATATTACTTAATCCGTAATTAAGTAGCATACCAAAGGTGTCTACTGGAACTAATTTTCCTACATCACTGTCAGCTCGCGAAATAAATGTTTCACGGTGTTGCTAAACTGTTTTTCACAACAATCAAACATTTTGCAATGATATGCTCTACTGCAAATATGAGAGCATTTTCAGAATTATTTATCCTTTTTTATTTTCTATTTATAAGCCTATATATGACTATTTATTATTGAATAACAATTGTTTGTTTCTGCGATTTGCGAATGAATGTAATTTATAATTTTATCTTAATTTTTAAGGCATGGCATTAATTATATTTTAATTTTGTATATTACATTTTTGGGGCATAAAAAATTTGTACATTTGAAAATAATCTCAATTTTCTTGTCCTCTTTAAATCTCAAGGGAGATTGACAGTCGTGAATTGTTTATACATTACAATAACCGAATAAAAATTCGTGTTTGTGACATTGCAAAGCGATTCATAAATATCAGTCTCTGCTATGATGTACCTGAAAACGGTAGTTTAAATATCAATTTGTAATCAATTATTGATTTAATGTAATAAAAAGTATTTTCAAATTTTAAAAGACGAAATGATGTCTATCATTTTATAATATACCTTTTACCAAACTTTATGTCCGTTTAAAATGCAATACCTTTGATTTATCAGTTAATTCATTGAAAATTAAGTTTTTTTTTGTCAACTTTACATATAAATTCATGAATTATGATTTATTCACGAGATTGTAGCAAGTACTTTTTCGGAATATTGAGCACCGTGTACGTGACGGTCATTTTGTGAAAAAAAGACAATTTCACCTGCGTCCGTTATGTAACCGAGAGGTCAGTACAGGTTGCAAAATTTTACTCTTTCGTAGGCATAATATACATTCCATCGAGTTAATTTATAAATGGTGCTCCAAGTGGTTCAACTGTTCATTATGCACATGTGCAAAATACGATCAATAATTACATGACGAAAGTAATCTTTTTTTGAACGCGCCATAAAATTTGTGATTCCATTTAAAGTACAGTGAGTGCTCTGATGCAGATTTTTTCAATATTACAAAATCACTGGTATTTTTCTGATGATCGGTATGTAAGATTTGGGTAGGTCTTTTGAACAGGTGTCTATATTATCAATGATCTATAAAACTATTGACCGTATACGGTTAAAAATCCAATGACTCGCTATGACAGCGCTACCTTTCGGTGAAAATCACAAACTTGACGAAAATGTCGGTAATGTCTGTGCCGATCTTACTCGAAATCGGTTGGTAAATTATTTTAACGAAATTTGTATGAAATTGTATAAAAATTATTTTAAGAGAAGAAACTAATTTCGATTTATGCAAAGATGATATATTTTATACCGATTTTTTACCGATTTTTCATTGAAGATTTTCTGTATAAAAAATCGATAAATTTAATAAAAATGAAATTCATTTCGATATTTTAGTAGCAACTTATTAAATTGATTTAAATTATTAATTTATTTATATATATATTTATTATTCATTCATGTATGTATATATTATTATATATATTATAGATCAAAATAAAATGTATTTATTTAAATTTATTTGTATAAATTATCACTCATTTTTTTCTTAATAATTATTAATTATATTAATATTTACACAAATAAAGTATGATTAATTTTTAGATGAAAAAAAGTAAAAATTACTTGCGGATGACTTTTTTGTTATTATATATAAAAAATGTATTCCTAATTGTAATCAACCATTTTGTTTATGACAAACATTTTTATAGTGTCTAATTTAATGGCTTTTAAAGCGCAACTTTTCATTTAATTTGATCCCAGAGACTGAAAAATGGATGATGATTGCTGAAACTTATTGTCCAACTCGAAGAGTGTGGTATACGTGATAAAATCCACGTCATTTCATTTTTTTTTATTGACGCCCGTTCATTGCTTTCTACACTAAGATGCGGATGTAAATAGGACGAGTGTGTCTGCGTGTGCGGAACGTTCCGGAATCACTCTTTCTTTCCGCCAATGATCAAAATTCAAAACGCGAATCAATGCCAGTCCAAGAGAAATGCAATTTCGAAATTATCACCTATTTCGTATACGACCCAAGAAAGTTATTGACACCATTTTTTGCATACAAATTTGCGATCAATTTATCCCCTAGAAAAAAAAAAAACGTGAAACAAATGAAGAAGTCAGTTTCATCACAATGAAATTGTTTGATATAAAATTAATTGGTTGTTCAATTTGATCGAGTGTCATTTGTCATAGCAGCATATATATTCCAAACTAAATTAGAAGAGGATATTTTATCTCCAACACGAACATTGTCGTTTTCTGATACGTGTTCGTAAATAGTTCCTGTCACGCTATCTTGTAGACTTTATGAAAAATTGATTACGAAACGATTTATTTACCTAAAACATACCAATACAAAATGGTTCTGTGGTGAAACAATAAAAATATCATTTGTCAAACGTTTGAAATTCTAATTACTAATTTCATCAATCAATTTAATAAATTTATAATTCAATTTATAAATAAGCGTGTAAATTTTGTATCTTATTTTCAAAATTTAAAAATTCCATTTGGTCCACTTTTCAAAGTGTGATGAAACATTTAAATGGAAAAATAAAATTGGTCGAGTTATGTACAACCGATTTAATTTCGATTTAGGTTCACGCTGAATAATGAATATTTATCGAGGGGAAAATAATTTGCATGAAATGTGTGAATTAAACGAGGATAATTTCGTCCTTCATTGTCTTCCTACAATAAACAAAGATATCCTTTTCCCTTGACGATTTTGTGCTGCGATATGCGCGCGTTCAGCTGACGCGATATTGCCGGCAAGTTTACGGTCAAGGTCGTTCGGAGTTCGATTGTGAGTTCGTCCCATTCTGCTCTTGGATCTCGCGTCTTTTGTGATGCGACGCGAGCTGAATGACTCCGCCGTGCGAAACCGGTGAAAGTGCCCGACTAGAGTACGGGTCGCCTATCTCACGAAAGTGAAGAGAAAGACTGCGCTCCACGTAATCAAGGAGGTGATAACTGCGTAATTGACCAGCACATTTGCCAACTTCCGAGGATAATCACATTGTTTCCACTTGCCATTGTGCATTTTAAAGAAAGCTCCACGTTTGTTTGTTTAATTTTAATTTATTTAGAAAAAAAAATTTCTTTTGATCCAACAATGGTTGATTAAAAAAATATAGGACGAAAATGATTTTTTTTTCTGTCGACAATTTATTTTTTATCACGATTTCAAGATTTAAATGTGATAAAATATGAATAAATAAAATGATTATTCTAAAACTGGATTTCGCTTGTTGAATTTTTTTATTTTGTTTTGTTATAGTTTTTATAAGAATTGGAAATTTTTTATTTTCTTATTTACATATAGAGAATTTGCATTACAATGCATAATTCTCTTTTTTAATTAATTCTTTTTTTGGTTTCACTGCCAAAGACGTTTCATAATATCATTTTTACAGCATGAACATATGTGGTAAGTTTTAGTTCGTACTGTTGGTAAGAAGGAGCTGTGATTTTACCGACTGAGACTGACGAACCTATATTACAACCCTAACCTCAATCAGTTTTATTGTTAATCAATTTTCCTACAGATGAACGGAAAAATTTTAAAAAACAAGTTACTCTAAAACAAAATTAGAAGTGTAATTCGAATATTTAAAAGATATAATAATTTAAAAAATAAAATTTCTGGCGAATTATAGAAAACTGTATTATCAGTAGAAAATTTACTAAATTTTAATAATTCAGAGATTTTTAAAAATAAATAAATTGTTTAATTCTGCAACAATCAAAATTTTGTCAAAACAACCTTAAATTTCAATATAATGTGAACAAACAAAACATTTCTAAAATTTTTTCCGAATTCTGCAATTATATTTTTCTCAATTCTTCATGTTTTGTTTCGTCATATTTTTTTATGCTCGT
>JAAMPD010002241.1:0-16217 GCA_025266255.1 Trissolcus basalis
GCTTTGGGGGACAGTATGTGTATAAACCAAACGAATACTTTGTCCATTTATAAACCGCATCGATCAATTCTAATAACTAATCGGACTGAAAGTGAAAAACAGAAAACAAAAACAAATTTGCAAAAATATTTATATACATCATGTACGTAATGCAAAACTGATTTTGTAAATAGACTGGTTTTTTAAATTTGCATCGATTGTTCGGTGATGATTGACTTTTCGACTACAAAAACAGAAAAAATGAACATCCAAGACAATTTATAATTGTACTTACTGCGAGCATTGTGCACACGTACACTTTTTATTGAATTTATATAATAACGTTTACAAAACAAAAAGGATAAACAAAATAAGACCGAGATATTTTAAATTTTACGTTCTTCCTTGTTCGTACAAATATTTCATATTAAGCGAGAGATTTGTTATGAAGTAAATAAATTTATTTATAATATAACAACATGTTATTCTTTCATTTATGAGGATTGTCTCATACGCTTTGTGGCTCCCCTTGTATCTCAGAACAATTGTAAACCTAAAAAAATCAACGAACGATTTTTTTAGATAAACCGCAACTAAAATACGTTTTTAATTTTCTTGCCCATTTTGAACTTTGACCGGCAATCGTAGCAAAGGCGAAACATTTTTCGATACAAAAAATCTTTACGTAAAAGAAAAATGCTATTACGAAGTTGTGAATTCTGAAATTATACCTATGCTTTTTTTTTAAATCAGCATAATTTTATTGTGAATTTTAAAACTTTCATACTTCCATACATGTTATTACAATTGCCAATGAAAGTTAGACTAGGAACTTCCAATTCTTAGCAAGTTTTAAAAAAAGAGATAAAAGACAACAAAAGTTTGACAGGCAAATCAACACCATGTCATTAAAAACAAACAAACAAAAATTTAATAACTTCCATAATGTTGGTGTTGCACCTGAAAAAAGAAGGGAATTTGAACGGAAGCTAGGATGGCAATATTGTTATGCAATTGTTGAAAATAAAGGCTAATTACGAGAGGAGGATGATTGTAAAGAAAAACAAAAATTGACACGACGAGAATGTACGATTTATAAATAAAAATTGCCTTGATTTTTGTAAATAAAACTAAAACTTCCACTAAAAGGATTATCTTACGAGGATCGCGCGCAACCGCCAAAATCGCGAAAATGTTTTCGTACATTTTTATAATAAATATGTAAGTGAACTTTTTTTAAACTCACTTGTACAGAAATTTCGCGGTTTTGTCGGTTTGATCGGACGATTTTATTCATAAGAATAAATGAAAAAAACACGATGAAAAAAGAACAAAAAAGTGAATATATAAATAAAAAATATATTTCATTTGCTGCCCTCTCAAAATGTCCAGTTGGCTCTGTGATTCTGTGTTTAATAAAATATATATGTTTGGTAATCTTGTAGATTCGTTCATTTTATTTCCCCTCAGCTTTTTTTTTCCTCTCATTTTACCATAATTTTTCCATTCCAAATTTCCAGTCACCCAAATCAAACATTCAAAAATAACAAACTTTCCCGCGCTTTTATTTCCCGCGTTCAAAAGCGATTCCTGGAAATCAATTAACAGTTAAAATCCCACATCAAAATGAGTTGAAATTTAAAAGTTCTAACCGTGCCGTTAGTTGGGTATTCAAAATAACTTAAAAAATTTTCATTAATTAGTGATAAAGCAACCGTCGCATCTGTCCTTGTCTAGAAACCACCAAATGACGATCATTTCTCTCACCTAAGTTTCGGAACGCGACGAAATCGTATGCTAAATTAACCTCATGTAAATCCGTCATAACAAAGTAAGTTAAAAAGCAAACAATTTATGAACAACAAACAATTCGGACGACTTGTTTGTTGTTATTTCAACCATCCCAACAAATTCGTCGTTAAGTTGCGATCAAGTTCGTGGCGTCGGTCGAGTTAGTTGACACGACGAGAGGGCATCGGCCCTGATCCGGACTCCATTTTGAATCTCCGAAATGCGCGAGATCTTGCAACGTCGCGCGACGGCGTCTTAAACCAAGATGTCCGCACTTTCTCGATAGAAGCGTACCTTGGGCTGTCAATATTTGTTAAGAACACGCCAACAGTTGACGGTACGAAATCAACGAGATCGCGAGACTCAGCAACAAATTGCCAATAATTCATGTGCTGCGTGACGCGATCCCCTGCCGCACTGTAGGTACGAGTTTTGTCGATACGGATGCACTTTGTGTCAGTTTATTTCGCGTTTACAAGTCGCTCTCGCGAGGCTTGACCATTACACGCGGCCAAAATACGCGGCTGCACCTCAAAATCCCAACGGTTTGTCACAGCCCAGTTGGAAATTCGTTTTCAGCGGGTTGGAAAAGTTTTGTAACATTGTTTGGCTGTGATTTTGGTTGTGCGCGATTTCCGAGGATGCCTACGAGAGCATCGGTGCCCGTTTCAACTTCCAATGCGAGTCACCCGTCCGATTTCAAGCTTATCACTCTTGTTGAAGTGTTTGTAAACAACTGATTGGTCCATTTTAAAGAACAAACAGCAAGATTAGCATTTTCCCACGCCAAGCGAGGAATTTTCAGAAGCGCATCATCAGTTCGTTGTGTTTTTTTGATAGTTTATAACAATATCGATCGGACGTTGAATAACAAATTTGATTGTTCCCAAATAGTCGAATTAATAAATGATTTGAACTTTTTGGCTTTGTTTGAACAGTTTTTTTTGTTTGTAATGAAATAATTGGATTTGATTAGCACTAAGTTGGTCTTGTTTTTCTTTCAGAATTCAAAGCAATGAAGTAAATTTGTACACACAAAGGTATCCAAGATGTCGAGCGACGGCGATAGTATCAGAAGACCAAAACGCCATAAAATGATATCGGACAGTGACAGTGATGATTCAGTTGTTCAGTCTCATCGTCGAAAGAAATTCCACGTAAGTGTTGAACTCGAAACATTTCGGTTTTTTTTTTTTTTTTTTTTTACTAAGAAATGAATTATCAATTGAAGGAATTATTTTTACAGCGACTTGTCAGCGAATCTGAAAACAGTGACGATGACAGTGATTTACCAAAACCAGTAGTGAGAAGAAAAAATTATGTAAGTAATGGGACGTTACCAGCGTGAACTTTTATGTTTATGTTTGGAAAATGTTTGCATTGTTGTTTCATCTTCGACCTTTTTTTATTTTTAGAAGATAAAAAGCGAGAATGAATCTGATTCGAGTGAGGAGTCGGACGAAAAGGATGCCGACTATATAAGTAAGTTGAATAAAGACGAATGAAAATATTTAGGTGGGAATGAGGAACTGAGAGTAATAAATTTGAATTTTAGTCGAGTCTGATTCTTCTCAATGGCAATCAGACTGGAAGAGCGACGATGAAATCGAGCCGGTGGAATCATCGATGGATATGGTAAAGGAAGAACAAACCAAGGCTTCTGACGGTTATGACTCAGACAAGAGCGATGGAACATCTGAAAAATGTCCCATCTGTCTGCTGCCATTCAGGAGGCAGGAAGTGGCGTCGCCAGCTTCTTGCGAGCACTTGTTCTGTTTAGAATGCATTGTTGAATGGAGCAAAAACATTAACACGTGCCCCGTTGATCGTACAAATTTTACAGTTATTAATGTGAGAGACAAATTTGCTGGACAGGTGAGAAACAATCCAAAACATCTTTTGATTCATTTGACAAAGTTGGAACATTGAGGATTGTATTCTATCGCTGGTATTTTCGATTTCAGATTGTGAGACATATACCAATCGAAGTAAAACCACCAGTGGAAGACTCGATTGTAGAAGATCCAACATTTTGCGAAATTTGTCACCAGTCTGACCGCGAAGACAGGTTGCTTCTGTGCGACGGCTGCGATTCGGGTTATCATCTAGAATGTCTTACGCCTCCTCTTGATGAAGTTCCTATCGAAGAATGGTTCTGCCCTGACTGTTCGCAAAATAGCCAATTTGACGCTGAAGCTGTAATTATACATTTCTTACTTCGAATACAATCAAATAAACAATATCGGAACAAGCCGAATGGTTAACTCTTTTTGAATTATGTTAAATTAAAAATCTAATAAAAGTATGTTTTACGGTAGGTTGACATTGACATGGACGAAGTTCCTGATTTGATAGAAGAGGCTCGTCGTTTGGGGATGTCTTACGGCCGAACTCGGGGAACCGAATTGCGTCACAACCATATGGCAAGTCCACGACTGATTCCGCGTACACGTCAGACGGAACGTGTTCAGGCGAACATTCGCGCTCATCGCATAACAATCCACCGTCGGCCAAGTGTTCCGATGTTCGATCCGAACCAGCCGTCTACGTCTTCCGGCTTGGAGTCCGTGTCTGAAAACAGTCGCAGTCGCTCGCCTGTCTCTATGAGATCGCAGGCTTCGACTTCTCGAGGCACTCGTGGCTCTACCACCACCAGGCGAACCAAAACGACAAAAACAAAAAGGAAGAAGAAGAAACGTTCGGGAAGCAGCACTACCGAGTTGCGTAAAGTTGTCATCACTGAAATCAACGACGACGGCGAGGAGCAACAAACAGTTTCCTATGTCAAAGTAACTTCAACCTCGCGTAAAAAAAGCAGAAAGAAGTCGCGCAAGGTACACTAAACTTCAAGCATCAAACTAACATTTTTCGATAAGGCTTTTTTATTTTCGTTCACCTATTTATCTCTTCGAAAGAAAAATTTTTTACTTTCTTACAAACACACACACACACACAAATTGTTCTCGCAATATCATCATCACGCACAATTCCAATCATTTTCAATATTTTTGGTAATTTTATTTTATTTTAATAATAACGATGTCTTTTTTAGTTTACAGTTTTCACATTGTCCGAACCGTTTTGATATTACTTACACTATTTTTGAGATACTGTTGTGACAAATGTCAAGATTGATGAAGAGTAATTTTATTTTGTCTATTTTCTGAATTTCATACTTTTTTGCGTCTCTCGCTCTTCTCTATTTTTCGATCAATTGTAATTCTTTCATGACATGTTTTGAATAAAAACCATTGCTTGAATTCACACAGTTGACTTTTTTTATTGCTTTTCTAATTACTCAGCGTCACTTGACAAAAGCTTGTACGATTTAAAAAAAAATCTCAATGTTGCATTCAGTTCGTTCTAACATTTTAACATTCTATCATTTACTTTTTTTTTTGCTTGCTTCAAATTAGGTTGTTTTCCAATAATTAATTGTAACTTTTATATAACTGCTTTTGGTCAACAAATTAACCAATTTTTCATCAGATTATTAACAAGTAGAAAAGTTTGAATTGGCGTCTAAAATATTTGCTCAAGTTCAAATAACACTGGCATCAACAGTTAGTATAATCTCTATTTTGAAAGCAATTTGAGAAACGTTTGGATTTTAATCCTACAACTCAAGATTAAAAAAAAAAGTAAATGAAGGTAAAATGGGCTTGAACTCAAAGTAAGTAAATAAATCATTTCAATTTCTTAACCGTGGGCTTAATTATATTTCTTTTACTATTGCAGAGACGAAAATTGAGACGCACTTACAAAGCTGGATCGAGGGCGTTAAAGAAGCGACTGGTAAAGGCGTTGGGGCTCGGCCCCAAGCTTGCTGCATCAAAATCTTCCGGCACAATCACAGAAATCACTGACGTTTCCTCTGTCAAGTTTAGGGCCGGTATACCTCAGCTCAGTCTTTTCGGCAATAATCTTGGATTGGATTTCAGTCCGCCTGGGTATAAATTGTTTATCCCATAAACTTTCTTTCGAAACTTAAATTTTTATCGATGTACTAAAAGTCTTCTTTTGAAAACAGGTCAGAGGATGAAGCAGACGTAGTCATTGGTACCGGGCCTTGTGTTCAAACGCGACCCCGAACGGCCTTGAACGCGACTCGTCGTCGCATGGCTCTAAAGGGAATCATCGAACCGGTGCCCGACCCGACTCCAACCGAGTCGTTCGACCTCCTGAGCAGCATCCTCGAGAACCAGAAACTCTGGCACTCGAAAAAGACAAGCAACGTGACAGTCAAGGCCGACGGCACTCTCCTGATAGAATCAAACAAGACCGAGGACACGAAAAACAGTATTAATAACAAAAGTCCTGTGAAGAAAAAGGACGACAAGGCTCTGGACCTTTCGAACGTGAACCCGAACAGTATCACTCAGGCGCCGATGTACAACAGTCCTAGAGGGGGTGGCGGGGGGAACCGCGGAGGACACTTCCGTAGCAATAATTACCGCGACAACAACCGTCACAGCTATGGTGGACAGAACTACAACACGCACGAGGGCTATGCAGGGAACAGGCACAGTTACGGCGGTGCCGGCAATAACCGGGACTTTAACAGTCCGAGCAACTACAACTCGAACTTCGACCACCGCAATCAGACGCCGCCGTTCGGCCAGTTCCGCAACCGAAATCCCAATTTCAGAAACCGGTTTGGAGTTCCGGAAAACGATCGGCCGCCGTTTCCCTTCCCGGACCAGGGCATGCGGTTCCCAAGGCCCAGGATGCCTAACACAGGCCTGCTGCCGTCCCCGCAGCCGATCAGGATGCAAAATCCGCGGCCGCTCATGGCCATGGAACTTTCTCAGCCGTCGCAAGAAAATTTGGACGTCCAGGACATGGCCCCTGAACCAGTTGAAGCCCCGGTGCACGAGGAGGAGGATTGTGACCTTTATTCCGATATCCAGGCTCCGACCAAGGTAGACGCAGACCCGCAGGATAATGCTGAGGATGTACTGTTGCCCCCACCCGAACCCCCGTCGGGCTTGCTCGACTTCGAGGAGAATTCTAAAAGCGAGAAGGACAACGATAGCGATCAGGAGTTGGTGATCGATGACACTCCGAAGGAGGAGTCCTCGAAGGAGAAGGAGAAGGGGGAAAAGTACGACCCGTTTGACGACAGCGAGAGCAATGATAGCAAATCCGACAAGAAGGACAAGGAGCCGGACAGCGGCGCCTTGGCGATCCCGATACCCATGGAACCTCCACCGGCACTTCCAATCTTTGCTGGATTGGATTTGGACAACGAGGTTTGTGTTCAGTTTCTTTTCCAAACGATGTTTTGTTTGATTGTTATTTTATAGTTTGTTGTTTTCATTGGCAGGATGAAAAGGAAGAAGTAGCGAAAAGTCAGGACCCACCACCGCAGAACAATTCTCTGATGAATCTATCGACTTATGAAGACGATGATGACGAGGAATCCCAGTCGGATTGTCCAAACTTTTCCATTTACTCCTCTCAGACGATGGACGTTGCTAGGCACTCGCAGGAAGAGATGGCGCAGATCTGTCCCCTCGAACCACCGCCCCTACCACCCATGATGCCTGATGACAACGACGTCGTCGAGGGCGACGTTCAAGGCTGCGACTTCCCCGAGATGCCCGAACCACCGCCCGACTTACCTGACCTACCTGATCGCGTAGATCGCGTAGATCCGTATGTACAAGCTCTGCAAAAGGAGAGACAGACGCTGAACAAAATCCCTCCCAAGAAAATCCTAGATGACACCAGGGGTAAAATAACTTTCAAGCTGCAGTCGAAGATGAAACTGAATAACAAGCTGAGTAATCTTTACGACGAGCTGGATGAGAATGTTGAAATTTCAATTGACCAGGATAAGCAAAAGGAGAAAGAAAAGGAGAAAGAAAAGGAGAAGGAGAAAGAAAGAGAAAGAGATAGAGATAAAGATAAAGAGAAGGAAAAAGACAAGGAAAAGGAATTGGTGGCAGCGAAAAGCAAAGACCCGGAAGAAGATAAAGAAGAGGAAGTTGATGTGGACAAGTTGCTCGAGGAGCCTATGGAGATTGACAAAAAGGAGGAGGAAACTTCATCTCCAACAGTTGGGAGTCAAGAAGAGGATAAAAGAGAGGAGGAGCCGGTGAAAGAGAGTGAACAGTTGGTCCCAATTTTGGTTCCTTCCATGATTCCCATGCCTCCGTCAGGCGACCGCACTCCGACCATAGACGAGAACCAGGACGACGATCATATGGAAGGCGATAACGACGGTTCGCACACTCCTGTGATCGACGAACCTGGCTCAACACCTCCGCTGAAAGATACTGACTACTTGAAGAACGACGATCGCGAATCGTCCAATCTCACCCCGCCTCTGATCTCGAAAAATCTCAGCCTTTTGCGACCTCCCTCCGAGAAGGAAACCTACACCCCGGAACGACCAGCTGATACTGACGATACGCCGAAACCAAAAGAATCCGCGATGAGGATCCCGGACATGCGCAGTCTCGTTCACGCAGAGGGTGAATACTCGCGAGGAACTTCACTTTATGATGATGATGATTCCGTGCAGTTCCCCTTGGAAAAGGACGCGGCCATGCGAAATGCCGGGCAAACTTCTGCAGGCACTTGGGAGTCGGACGGCGCGTACACTCCATGTAAAGACGAGCTCCCTGTGAAGGAAACTTCTGGGATTGAAAGTGGTCTGGAACCTATTTCTCCTACGAAGGATAAATCTGACGACTTGAGTGGCGTTAGAACTCCAGCTGGGTATGCTGGTCTGGGTACTGAGGCCATTTCTGAAACTGACGAGGCTATAAATTATGAAGATGAGCCTACAGTGAACGCGAAAAAGACGAAAGAAAAGGACAAGGAGATGGAGGAAGGAGAAATCATGGACGAGAATAAAGTATGTTCAGCCAATTATTTGTTACAATGTTTGATCAATGGTTTAAAGTGTTTTTGTGTGGCTTTTAATTCTACATGTTCATTATGCGATTACACAATTAAACAAGCATACAATTATGCAATTATAAACATACACTTCTGTATTGTAAGTGATTCAACCCGTTAAATAAATAAATAAATTATGTGATTGTTTTTCCAGGCTGCAAGATCAAGAGAGAGGATGCGAAGCAAAGAGGATGACAGAAACAAGAAGAAAAAGAAGGACAAGAAAGATAAAACAACTAAGGAGACGGAAAAGAACAAGGAAAATATTTCTTCGGAAAATATGGTAGCTTGGAAGAAAATTTCGAAAAATACGAAAGAGCGACAGTACAGGGAGAAGGATAAACGGTCGAGATCGAAGGAGAGGTCTCGTAAGAAGGAGCGGGAGGCCCCGAAGAAGAAGGAGAAGAGGAAAGAACTGCCGAGATATGACGTAAGAAAGCTCGTGGCAGAGAAACCCAGGAAAGACGCGTACGGCAGAGACTTGCGCAATGACTCGCGCAGTTTGTCTAGATCACTGTCACGATTGCGTCGAAGTCGGTCATACTCGCGCGGTCGATCCAGAAGTCGTTCGCGTGCTTCCTGGGGAAGAGGTTGTCGCTCCCTGTCAAGGAAACGGTCCAGGTCCAGGAGTAAACGAAGGGACAAGAGGAGATCAATTTCTAGGTAACTTTTTGGTTTCATCAACATTGCACTAAACTTGAACTTGATTCAAGATATTGTTTAAGGTATTCATAATTATATAATGAAGAGATAATAAAACGTTGAGGAATAATGATTTAATGATGAGTAAATAATTTTATAGATGGAGGCTATTCATAGAAATCATTATTTGTTTCCATCTTGCAATGAAAAATTATGTTTTATTGTGCTAAAAATTCTCCCATTGCAGAATCGTGCTCTTCTTTGTTTTTTAAATTCATAACAGCTGCTGTAATTTTTATAAACAAAGTCCCTAACTCTGTGGCAGCAGACTTTACACATCGCCTTGAGGAAAGGCTGATGAATTATTTGTTGCTTATGGCTCACTTGTTTCAGGGAACGGGACAAATCATTATCCAGAAAGCGTTCGATTTCACGCAGAAAGTCTCGGTCGCCAAGACGCAGGTCACGGCGGAGATCGGTTTCAAGGAAACGCAGATCGAGATCGCGGTCCCGCGAGCGAAGGAAAGACAAGCTGGCGAAGAAGCATCGCTCACGATCACGCTCAAAGAACAAAAAGCGATCGCGCACCAGGTCGCCTAGGAGGATTTCGTCCCGGTCACGCGATAAGAAACACGTGAAGAGGAAAGCCCAAAGCCGATCCAGGTCGATTTCTCGAGAACGCAATCGTAACTGGGAGTTAATCCCGGAGAAGCCGATCGAGCGCGAGACGCACTTCGCGCGGAGCAACCGGGATGAGAGGGAATCGTGGAGCGCTCAGTGGACGCCATCCTGGTCCGTCGAACGATCCACCAGGTCCTTGTCCCCGCGACGCCAATCGGCGTCGCCGCCGATGCTCAACGACGTGCCACCGAAGAACCTGACCGTGATTCTCACGAACAAAGATGCTATCAAAAAGAAAAAGAAGGAGAAGAGAAAAGAGGTGAAGAAGATGAAGGAGGTCGACAAGCGCAGGAAAGTTCGAAAGAACAGAGTGGCGCCTCCGTCGAAGGAAGTTTTCACCAGTGGGGACAACATATTGGTGAGCGTCTGTTTCAACGAAGAGAACGAGACCAACGTGAATCCACTACCAGAGATTCCTGAAACAATGCCGTTGATGATTCCGACTAAGCGTCGTCGACGCGAGGCAGTCCAGATCGAACCCGCGGTGAAGAAGGCTAAAAAAGACAAAGTTAAGGACAAAAGATCTAAATCGCCTAAAGCAAAGAAGGACAAGAAGAAGAAGTCCAAAGCCGCGGAGATCGCTGCTACGAAGAAACCTGTCGCGGTGATCGACCTGGACCAGTCCCCCTTCAGGGAACAGACACCTTCTCCGAGGGATGTTATTGTTCTGAGTGACGACGACGATAAGGTCGCGCCTGCGAACAGACAACCCGAACAGACTGAAGCGTCTTCTCAGAGGACGCCGCAGCATGAGCAGTTTGTTCAGGGTCCGAAGACCCCGCCCGAGCCTCAGGTCAAGTTCTCGATTACCAAACAGACTAACAACTTGAGACCTTCGATGATGAACCCCCTGTTGGAAGAAGACGAAGAAGAGGAGAAGGAAGAGGGCGCCGATGAACAGCGCAAAGACAAAGATCAGGACAAAGCTCTGAATAGCAATAAGAGGATAGCCTACTGCGATTCGAGGTCCAGGTCGGTCTCGATCGATCGGAACACCAAGTGGGACATGCAGGAACTTGAGATGAGACAGAAAATCGGGCCTAATACGCCACCTGAGAGACCGCTTTCTCACTCTCCGCCTACTTCGCCTGATGCGTACGATCCGTTTGATCCAACCAAGTCCCGGTCTCCCTCTCCCGTGGCCAGTCAGGAGGCCACGTCGACCGACGATCGGAACCAGCGAAGCTCGCCGAGAAAACACGATGCACCTGCAACTACCACCACCGATGCACCGAAAGGTGCCGAGGAGACTGCGGAGAAACAGGACGCACAAGCGGAGAAGCTGCCGGAGAAACCCAAAATCATTTCTATGGTCACGATCAAACGCGCTTCGCCGATCAGGGACGTCTCCCCTGTTACGGACAGTCAGACTGAAACCACTACTGTTACCAGCGAGAGCCCCTCCAAGGCCCAACCGAACCAGCAGAATCAGCAGCCTGCTGTTAATCCTTTCCCTACCATGAACCCGGTTTTGGCTACTGTCGCTGCTGCAGTTCAAAGGAGCTCACTATTCAATGCTAATACAATTGCTGCTCAGAGAAACCTTCTACAGGTAAATAAAACAAATCTTAGGTTGTGATAATGTAATAAATCAAGGACTAATCTTTGCTTTGTTACTTAAAATCACAAGAGATAATTTGTAAAATGTATAACTCGAAAACTTGTAGTTAATTTGGATCGATTTTAATTTTCAGACGAATCGCATTTCGCCCAACACTCAAACCAAGCAACAGAGAGCTAACGACCGACCGCAACTGCCAAACATTTTTGCCAACTCGGTGAAACCAATGACAGCGCCACGCAGTGGAAAATCAGCTCAAAATAAGGGAGCAGGACAGAATGGCAATGATGCCAACGCGGATGCTCCCAATGACATTGTCGACATGTCTTCGCCTTATTCCCCTGGATCGTCGCTGAGCGATGGCATCTTCGATCCGCCGAGTCCGGCTAATTATAATAACGGCTCCCCTGCGGCGCTGGTCACGAGCTCGAAAAACAACCTGCCGAAAATAAAGACAAGAAAGACTTGTTCGACGCGCTGTTTGACGCGCCGCTCATGAAGCTTAACGCCATGAAAACTGTTAAAAAGAAGGCTGTGGATAAGAAAAAGAAAAGTTCGTACCAAACATCTAGTTCTGGTAAGAGTTGACTTGTTGAACAAAAAGACGAGTTTTTGATATACAAAAGTAAAGAACAATTGTCGAAAGAATATGCAGGGTGTTGAAACAAAGAGTGTCTTTTTGGACAACATAAACTCTGAGTGTAATATGAGTGTGATATCTTTTCGTTTAGTTTCATTTCTTATCTTGAATTACGCAATGGCATTACTTTTTTTAGTTCGTAATCATGAGTGTCTAGTAATTTTGTAAATCATGCACGACTTGTTTTAGATCTCCTTGTAGTTCATTTTAATTTTTCCCCTGCATTATTTTTTTGCTTTGTGCATTTGTGGTTATTTTATTGAAACCAATTTTGGAAAAAAAATTTCTGAGACGATTATTTGATTTCAGCAACAAACGCTAAAATTGGAGTTCGGATGGACGAAAACCAACTTCAAATTCTGGATGATCTTCCTAGTTCTGCAGTAGAGATGCAGGTTAAAGATAAAGTTAGTTTTGAGATTGACTTTGTTTTCGAACAAAATTTTTCGACACGCTGCTTTATAATGCTGATTAATTAAATTTACTTTTTTGCAGTTCTTGAAAAAACTGAATCGGCAAGAACGTGTAGTGGAGGAAGTAAAGTTAGTATTAAAACCACATTATACGAAGAAGCATGTCACAAAAGAAGAATACAAGGATATCATGCGTAAGGCTGTACCTAAGGTGAATACAAATTTCGAAATTATTCAAATTGTTTGCTGAAGGTAGACTGTGGATTTACTAACAAAATAATTTTTTACAGATTTGTCACAATAAATCCGGGGAGATCAATCCTAAAAAAATTGCACACCTCATCGAGGCGTATGTTAAAAAATGTAGGAACAGTAAGAAAAAAAATTTTGCAACAAATCCCACAACAAGCACAGCGGCAGCCTCAACAGCAAACGCAACAACTAAAACTGTAACGTCAAAAACGTTAGTATTTCATTCATGATTGAACATTTTTCGACCTAGATTATAATTATCATAAGAAATAAATTAACATATGAATTTAAAAATTAGGATGTTATGTTAGAAAATTTGACGCGAAAAGAAATTTGAAATTAATGCTAATATTTTGAACGTTGATTTCGCGATAAACGTAACATCCAGTAAACTTGAGATCGACTGTAAAAATTCATTATTTAAAATTTATTTTTTATTGTACATGTTAGTGAAAAATGGATTGAAGAGCATATAATAGGTTTCAAATTGTAAGTATGAATCTCATCCGAATTGTAGTACGCTGTTTAGTTTCAAATGCCTTTTTTATAGCGTTCAACATTTCACTAACAAGGAAACAATGTTTGATTATCAACTTGATTGTATTCATTGTTTGCACAAATTCGATGCACAAATATAATTTGGTTAGCCCGATTTTTTATAAAATCATTATCGCACGAAATTTGTTCAACTAACAACAGATGAGTTTAGTCGACAACAATTTGTTTGAATTACTAATAAATGTTTCGTTTGAATTGTTACAGAAAAAATCTTTGGAGTTGATCACACGACGGGGAAAATAGAATTCGAGGTATTTCTATAGGACGCTCTTAGGTTTTGAATCGAATGAATTTTTTTACGTTGAGAGATGGTGCCCAACAATTTTAACTGTCTGTCGAGACGAATCACGTGTATTCTATGTACATATTTGCTAATTGAGCATTGGAGCTCAATTTTTATTTATACATGAAACAAAATAAAGAAAAATAAATACCGGACAGCTACAAACAAAATTGACGTTATCCAGTCAAGAGTGTGAGGGAGCATATTTGGAAGTAGTTTCCAAGACAGACAAATAGTCAGTGGAAACGATTTATGAATTGCACTTGTATAAATGGCAATTGATTTTTCATGATTGTGAATTTTTTTTCTCATCGATTGATCCATCGGGAAATTGTCAATCTGTTGATTTTATTTGTATATTGCAACTTCAAGATTATTTTTTCGGAGGGAAAAAAAGGGACATGAAAAATTAAATTGCAGTTTCTATGTGCAGTTTGCACACGAAAGCAATATTTTTTATGTCCGCTTTTAGTATTTGCATAAAATTTTTAATGCAGTATGATTGAAGAAGTGTAAACAATTGTTTGTTTTTATTGTTAACAAAGACGACGGGAGTATCGTTTATTGACGATTCAATCGTCGACTCATAAACATTGTCAGTTTAGATAATCAATAAATCTCTCAAACATTTCCTTTTTTTGTGATTAGGATTGTAAAGTGCTTTGTGAAATTTCGCAGTACATAAATTAATCGGCATTTGTTATATAATTATGAGATTACGTATTTTAGGCGATTGAACATGTATATGTGTATTAAGTTAGGACACTTTATTATAAATTAAACTAGAGAAATTGTATAATGATATAAACTGATTAAAGCAATGAAAATTTGAAACAGGAGTCTTTTTATTCAAAATTATATTACATCAGAGGTAATTCAATAAACGCTTTAGCAAATGTCATTAACTATCATTCGTAGTTTATTCGAAAGGTAGAACGAAAGATTATGAAATTAAAAAATTGAGTTGAGTTTAGACATAACTTTTGTTCACATACTTAAAGTGAAAAATAAACAAATGAAACTGAAAGAAATCTCAATCTACTTAGAAATGGCGAAACCAATGCGGTCGTTTTCCATATCAAACTCAGTGTAAAAACGTCCAATGAAAACATCTCCCAAAATCCACAATGGTCCGTTTGGAGGAGGAATGTCAATACCCATAAATCCACTTAGGCAAATAGTTTTGCCAAACTGAGTAATCTGTGAATACAAACTCGTTAATAAATTTAATCGAAACTTTCAAAATTAGTTAATTGTATGAAACTAGAATTTCTATTACCTTCATAACATATTCATCTCCGCTCAAAGTAAAGTTTTTACCGTTAATCATGAAATCAATATTTGGCAAATCAGCAATTGCATTGCAGTTGATCTGGAAAAAAAAATAAAAAATAAAAAAAAACATAAAAACATTAGTTGCAAAAATTGTTTGATTTGTCGTTCTGAAAAACATATTTAGCAGAAAGATGAAAGTGTTATAGTTGATCAAAAATTTTGTTTCACCATAGCTTCACCAGCCATGATTGGAGTTGCTCCAATGGCTTTGTTGATGGCTTGAATTTCGGAAACTGGTCCAGCAATGAGAGAAGTGCCAGTATCAGCGATTGCTGCACAACCTTCTTTGCACATAACTTGGTCGCCAACATTCACCCTAAAAAATGAATGAAAAATAAATTTCATTTTAACTTTTTTAACAAATGATATTGAATTTCACAAAAATTTCAATGAACATTCTTAGTTTTTACCTGTCCATTGAGAATTGCCAGTAACCCTTTCGTGTAACTGGGACATAAGTGAATTCTCCTTCATAATAATTCGGATCTGAACCACCCAAAATCATCTCGCCACCAATTTTGGCTGATGGATCTCTGCCAATTTTTACATACGTTAATATTTTTCAATAAAATAACTTTTTCATGTACTTCGTTATGTACTTGACCATGTTACCTGTTCAAATAGAAACTGAATTTAGCTGCTGGAACAAGATTTTGTTTGACCATGTTATAAAAAACAGGCGTGACTCCATCTACAGATATGGTCGAATAGGCCATGCCCATGATTCCATCAAACTTAGCAGCAACGAATGCAAGACCGGGCTCGCTTATTGCTTCAGCGAATGTTTGTTTGAGAACTTTCGTTCCAGCAATCTGCAGATACGAAATTAAAATAATTACAAAGTGAATTAAGGGGACCCTCCTATGAAATGGCTAAAAGTTTATTTGTTGATGAAATGTTATAATTTTTGGTAAGAAGATGTCTTTTCAGGTGTAGATTATGGAATGTTAATCAAAAATGAAAAAAAAATTCATAAATAAACGATTTTTTTACAATAACATTTTAAAAATGACTCTCGAATTTCGATTACATCCTAAAGAGAAAATGTAGATGACAAGTGTGAATTGGCTTTTGTATCGATTGAATCGATTGATCGCATCTTTCAGCTAAATTCACTTTCGTTCCTCTTTCCTTATTGGCTGATTTCTTGAGAGCCAAAGTTTGAATTTGCAA
>JAAMPD010002241.1:16234-63205 GCA_025266255.1 Trissolcus basalis
TTGTATTGTATTTTACCAATTTTCAAATCATAATAATTGAGATATTCAAATTTAAAATCCAACAGACGCGCGTAGCGCGTTAATCAACTAGTATTTGTTTAATTGAAGTTATCCATAATTTTGTGAGACAACCTCAAAAAAAGAGCTGAATTCAGATATTTTGTTTACATTATTGTTGATAACTTCTCGATAAATTATTTAATCGAAATATCGTTTAACAAATCTCTTCGTTTTTGAATTCTGCACAGCTTAAAAAAAACAACAACGAAATCGGTTGACTGTAGCGGTACCGGGACTCTTTTAAAGATTGGAAAATTAGTAAAAAAAAGTTTTAGAGATAAATCGATTCAAAGTTTGATTTGTGCGCAAGTACAATACAAAGCTAATATCCATTCTTTTTCAATACAATCAATTTTTTTATTTAATCAGCTGTTCCAGCACCATTTGTAAGACCTTCTTTTTGTTTAGAACATTCCATGGTTTTCTTTTTTCGTTCATCATTAGTAGCGATGGTAATTTAGCGCGCTGCCACGCGACCTAGCCAGTCGACGCGGCCTTCGAAAACATGAAAATTTTCATGTTTTTGTATCGATAATCGAAATTCTAATTTTACCACCTGAAAGAGGAGTCTTTAATCTATTAAAAAATGCAATAAAAATTTTTTCGAAAAAAAAATCGACTTTTCATGATTTCTCATATTAGGAGGGTCCCCTTGAGAGGATTTAAAAAGTCTCAATTTCGGCGATGATTTTTTGTTATTCATTACCGTAACGTCATCGGACGACAAATATCCTGACAAACTTCCAGATCCATATCTGATATCAAATTTCGTTCCGTTTGCAATATAAGTGGAGGATTTCTTACTATCATATTTGTGATGTAGTTCTGAAAATGTACATGTAAATCAGCAATTATTATCTTTTTCCATTGATTATTAATTACGTTTTGTTTTTCTTTAATGAATCTTTCATATTTACGTCTGAGAAACAAATTTTCTTTTAGTTCAACGACAAACTAATATTTTAAACTGAATAAACTTCAATAGAAATTTATACTCACGGCAAGCAATATTGGTGAAGTGGCATTGTTTCGAGGGTACCCAAAGATTGGAAGAACCAGTATCGAAAACAACTTTGAAAGATTGCGGAGGAGTACCAATTGAAATCTCTCCGTAATATTGCGCGTCCAGATAATTTGATAATGGTTCAGGATTGATTCCACTTCCGTAACGTAATTTCAGTTGATTCACCTCAGTGTCAAATTCGCGCAGTTGTTTTCTCACAGTCGTTGTTCTGTATACAGGAACTCTAAAAATGATTTTAAAAGAAAATCATTAGTTTGATTAAAAATACAAAATAACACGTTGTAAAATTGTCATATCGAAAATTCCGGCAAGTCAGAAAATATTTAACCGGAAAAATTTAATTACTTACAATTTGCATTTACATAAGAAAAAAAGGTAAAACGAGACAAATGGTATTTCATTTGTACTAACAATATTTTATTTTATTATTTCTTTTCGCTGTTTTGTACAAGTACGAATCGTTGTGCAAATGTACTAGTTGATAAGTTTAAACGATAAAAAAAGTGGAGTAGAAAAAAGAAAAAAGTCAAAGATCAATGATAAACGAAAGTGTACTAAAAGTGTAAGGTTCGCCTTTCGATGACATTTGTTTACGCTTGTACGAAGAAAGAACAAACTGATAATACGTGAGCCCAAACATTGAACCGAAGATACAATGAATCACCAAAGGATAATAAAGAAAATTAATACCGGTTCTCATATTTATATCAGAAATAAACTATTTTCAATCGGATTGAATATGAGATTATTTCATCAAACTGCCAGTTGGTGCGGTATTTATAATCAGCTTATACTGCATTAACGCGCAATTTTTCGTTTCCTCAAACAAACAAAAAAAAAGTACACAAAGAACGCTTCTTTGTTCTCAAAACAAAATATTTCTTTTCCAATGTTTGGGTTGGAACATGATGCAATCTTAAAAATTTATATCAAGCGCCTGAACAGTACATTTTAAAAGTACATTTTTTCACAACAAGTGATAATCAAATGAAATGTTTCGGGGCTTTATAGAAATTACTTAACAATGTACCTTAAAACATCGGCTTGCGACGAAACTGCTAAGATCGCCAAAAATGTGATAATACGCCACATCTTGGTGGCTATTTGTTATTACAAATGTCGTGTTAAAAAAAACGTTCACTTGGAATATAACTTGCAATTAAGTTTGAATGTTTGTTTGAACGACGTGATAAGAATGAATCTGGTACACTGTTAGATAGCAACTGCCCGTCGATGACACTATGTAACAACTAATACAAGAGAAATAGAAAACATCGCTGAAGTCAATTCAACAATGACTCATGAAAGACAGCTTGTTTTCGTCTGGTGCCGCAAGTTGTCGCCGTCATATAGCTCGGGTTGGTACGACTGCGAATAAACGGCAATCCCTCCAACAAGCTCGAATCAAACTTTTGTTTATAAATAACAATTAAATTAATACACTTATATTTTGTCCTAATCAACCAATCTCGAATCAGTTTTTCTCAAACAATTGTTCATCTCTTTGTTTTTTTTTATAAATACTGTCATTAATTAATAATAAATAAATGATCAGGTTTACTGATCGTAAGGCCGTTTGGTAATTCGCCCCTTTTTTTCAATTTTAAATTCGAGACTTTTGTTTGAGTAACCCTGGGAGCTGGTCAACCTGGGACGTTCCGGACAATGGTACTGAATATGACCGATTTTCTGACACCGGTAACACCTTCGATTGACAGATTTTTCGCGAATCATATTTTCCCTGTGTGTTTCAAACTGGATGAAGAATGTTCTCAGTAACTCGTAGGTGCATCTCGACTCGTCTCCCAACTCGACGAGGCATTTCATTGTCATCATTTCTGGCACGGCAAATTTGATCGCCTGATAAAATGTGTCTTTTTTTTCGCTGTCAGAGAACGGGATGTCGAGGTACGGTTTTATGTTGTACCTCCTCACAAGTTCTTCATACCGGTCTAGAAATTCGTATTGATTTTCTAGCCTTCGATCGTATTTGATCGAGTGGAGTTTCTTCAAGTTATTGAATGTGAAATATGGATTATCTACCCAGACAACAAGCTGGTTTTTTTTCTCACTCATATCGTAAACCTACAAAAAAATCAAAACATCCTTTATTTTCTATTTTGATTTCGAGGTTAAAGGATAATAAGAAATAATGAAAACATGATTTCATAATTCTAAATCATTTTGAAACTTTACCTTTTTTTATCGAATTTTTCTATAAAAAATTGTGTTTGTATTGTTTTTTTCCCTTTGTTTAAGCGCCACTAAAATCCAAATTTCCAGTTTGCATGAAACTAACAACAATACACGTAACACTTACATGTAACTTGTTCAAACTTGTTTTTTAATTTATAAAGTCTCACCTTTTTAGAACAAACTTTTTACAAAGTTTAAAAATTAGAACTGCTTACTCTTGACTAAAATATTCACAACAATGGTATCGGATGTCATTTCAATGTCTCCAATGCTAAATCTGCTGAATCCCTCCATTCAAATTTCCTAGAAAAAAACAATCTTCAGCGCCACCTATGAAAACACGATTAGTTGTTATCATTCCGTCCCTCTCGTTTTTCTCTCAATTCATCGAGTTAGAAAAAGACAGAACATTCCTCACATGATATTTCATCCTCTCAAATACGATTCTGAATCAAACTTGTATATTCAACAACATTACGAAACATGTCTGTAAGTAAACCATAATTGCACCAATCAAATTATGCATGTTAAAGACAATTATCATTTAAACATAAATTAATAATTTTATTCTTTCGGTTACAGACGGGAGAGAGAAAGCAGGTAAACAAACTCACATCTAATCCTAACCTGAAATGTATGAACTAAATTAATTAAGTTTGTGTAATAATGACTGTAATTTTTAGCAACAAAATGCTGATCACAAAGAGAAAAAGAGGAAGGAAAGTATTTTGGACTTGTCCAAGTACCTGGAGAAAAACATTCGAGTGAAATTTGGCGGGGGTCGCGAGGTTGCTGGTGTTTTGAAAGGATATGATCCTCTGTTGAATCTGGTGCTGGATAATACAACAGAATTTTTACGAGGTATTATAAATTCATATTTACAATTTAAATATAATCAATCATATATAAACAAAAATATATTTTCAACATAATCTACATTTTTTAGTGTATTTGTGCGTTTGTAATATATAATTTATAATTTATATAGGAAACTTGTATACATTCATGAATTATTTAGTTAAATAACAAAAAATAATTTTATTTAAATAGAATTCTGTTAATGAAACAAAAGTCACTTATATTTTTTTCTACTTTCACAGATCCTGATGATCCTTACAAGCTCAATCAGGACACACGTATGCTCGGTCTTGTTGTCTGTAGAGGAACTTCCGTAGTGTTGATCTGTCCTGTGGACGGTATGGAATCCATTCAAAATCCCTTCATACAACAGGACGGATAATTTACGAATATCTCGACGATATTTAAGATTGCAATTCATTATAATCATAATTTAACTCGACTAATATAATTTCTTTTGTAAAGTTACAAACTTGAATACAAAATTTTTCATAAAAACTCTACTGCCTAAATTGATCACACTTTATTCATAAATACAATATAAAATCATGTAGCTTAGGTACTTAAAATTAAATGCGCGAATGTTGTCAGGCTGAGCATATTTACAAATACTGCTTTTCGTGAACAGAAAGAAAAGAACATGCGTCAATCCACAAGTGAAATCTTCAACTGAATTTAATCCAACCCAAATTCGTTTCTGAGCCAGGGATACTGTTTGGGGCATTCGAAGCAGGTGTACAAGTATCGGTACGACTTGAGCACTTTGCTAGATAGCTTGCAAGAGTGTGGCAAGTCGCATGCATACTCATGAGGCTCCAAGTGTTTTCTTCTGCATTGCCAAGCGGCGAAGTTTTGTAACGCGTCCAACGGAGTGGGATTGCGTATCCAATCTAAAACCTCCTGGCTCGTTGTGAAGTACACGTCTGGCATTCGCAGCAAGTCGTCCACGAACCTCTGCAATAGCAATACAATCTCGTTATAATTTTATGATGCCTCCTCGTTTATTTCAGCTAATGAGATCATTTTATATGACATTTAATTAGTCGATGATTCATCGTGGTAATAAAATATTTAGTTTACAACTCACAGTGAACGCGTACAAATTCACTGGGTCGTGCAACCAGGTAGAATGTAGGTGCAATCCCAATGGCGCACGGTTCGTCAGGTAATGTCTTTTGAAATTTAGCATCAACGTTTTGTAGATGTCCTCTTCGGATAAGTTTTTCGTACAAGTCGCCATTGTTGTGCATGTTGAATCCTAAAAAAGTAATTTTAAATTTTATACGTTCATTTTTTAATTTGTCAATTGAAAATTAGATAGGATTTATCCAAATTTTGATTTCCAGTTGGTTCTAATGTGATTACCCCAACGACTGCAGGATTTAGAGGAATTTCCCAGATTCCTCTATAAGGTCTCGTAGGACAGATCTGTCCAGGAGCAACACATCCGTGGGGCATCTTCTGGTCCAAAGTATAAGGCCAGAATGGTGGATCAGAAAATGGAGCAACTATTGAAGAATCGTAACTAAAACCAAATTCCGACATCATGAGGAATTGTCTGTTCCAGCCAACTCGCAGGAAAGGCACCCTCAATCCTGTGGAGTTTCACAAAACATAATTATGAATTTCGACTGTTTCATTAAAATTTACATGATTGCAAAATGTGATACCTTTGATATCAGCGAGTCTGACTGCGGCGAATTTGTTGATGATATTCGCAGCCCCGACCATCTCGTCATACCAATCCTCGATGGTGGCGTTGTTGGTCCACCACTCCTCCGGTCCTCGGTGCCTGAGAAGAATGAAGGGTAAAAGTCATGTCGAGAGCGCTGAATATTTATATATGAGTGAAAACCCGATTAACATACGAAATCGAATGTATGGCAATTTCGTGACCAGCGTTCCATAAGTACTGCACGTCCCTGTAATTCGTGTATTGGTGGCTGACATAAAACGTGGCTTTGATGGGACAGCCGTTTGGATTTTTTCGGTCCTCCGTTAAAATTCCTACGAGACATTCACTTTCATCATTTCAATTTCATATTTCAATTTGTGGTTCAAATTTTGAATAATCTCTTACTGGTATAAAAGTCAAAGTTCTCCGAATTCACAGCATCGTCGAAAGTAATCATTATCATCTGTGGGATGGAATTTGGTGTTAAATTTCTCGGGATTTGTTTGCCATCCTTGGAACAGAAACAGTCCGGCAGGACACACTTTGCAGGGTCACAAGACGGTGCAATGTTAAAGTCATTCCTTATGTCTGAAAAGGATGAACAAATATTAGAGAGAGTTCTTACAGAATTTATAATCAAAGTCAGGATTGAATGATGGGACAATTTGCATACCACACCATCCTTCATCCGAGCCATCGGGACAATCGACGCTGCCATCGCAAAAGTAATGAGCGGGCAGACACGAGCCGTCACCGCAGGCCAACTTTTCATTGCCACAGTCTCCGTTTTCCAATAACGGCTTTGGAGGCTGCTCATCTGTAAGAAACTTATCAATTTTCAAATATTGATGCCCATCAATTTCAAATTGTCTAATTAATACGACATCTAAAATCAAACTCATTAAACAACAGTAAAATATAAATAAAGAAAATTGAAATGGTATTGAAAAAGGCGGATTAATTTGAATATTGAAATGATTAACACTGACCTATTGAGAGATTTAATAACCAATTGAACGAAGGCATTAGGGCTAATTTTAATTAACATTAAACGAATGTTTATAAGTATATTTGTTTAGCGAAAAATATGACATTTTAACTTTCACTTACCAGCAATTATATCGCAATTATCCACTTGCGCTTCGAAATCACATATTTGTCTGGAAACGTCGAAGAGTAATCCTTCGGAGCACTTGAACTCGAATACCTCATCTCCTGCGGACGACAGAAAAAAAACAGTTAGTCAACGGATTTGGGCCCTTTCGAAATCGTTTGACACTGTAATAAAAATTTTGCCAAAGGTCAACTGTGCTGAAATCTAAGGTTTTTGCAAAAATCAGGCCAACGTAATTGCTTTGTGATTGCAACTTGTGACTGTTATAAAATAATTAACTTTGCATCCTTTCAATGTTTACAGAATCTCTCGATTTTTCTTCGTCTTCTTTTTCCAATTTTCAAAGAAAAACATCCGAAGAAATTTATTCCGTTTGAATGAGAACCTGTGAATCTTCTTTTTCTTCAAAAGTGAAATTCATCTTATTTTAATAACTCACCTTTTTGTACGTCAAAAATTTTAGTTTTCTATTTAAATTTATAAGATGTAAAAACGTATGAAACCTCTGACAGAGATTCACATCTTCATTCATTCATATTATCTTGTATTACACGAGAGGTACATTAATATTTAGCAGCTATATTTATGTCAGTGATACAAAGAGCACCATTAATATACCTTTTCCGTTACAAAACTTGATTAGTCTTTTTATAAGCTCTTTCTGGATTGAAATTTATCAAGAAAATAAGAATAAAAAAGTTGTTCAAAGAGTCAACGGGAATAATAAATGTGACAAAGAAAAGAAGGAAATGTAAATATAAAAGAATATATGTCTTCGTGCTACGTTGTATAATCGCTCCAAACTAAGTGCCTGAGAACCCAACGTATGCGTAAACTTATTAAGTCACTTTTGTTTCATTGTATTATGTCCTGAAATAGGGAACTGGATTATGTTAGATGAACTCCGGTGAATATTTTTCTAAGGCAAACTCAATTTAACATTTCTACTAAAGTTTGCATATAAGGGCATTAGGCCAATTGCGACATCTTTGGATAAATGTAACAGACAAATAAGTTTTTACAATTTCAGTCTACAAATTTCCTTCGTTCAAACAAAGTTATATTCCATCAAAATTATTATCTCCTTTTTGTATTGTAAATGAAAAAGTAATACATAAAACTGTAAAAGAAAAAGAAAAAAATTGTTCAGATAAAGTTGATTGATTTCTTTTATACAAATGTCGAACAAACAAACAGAGATGATCCAATTCGACCATCTTAAAAACCGTAAACTAATCAAGTTTTACATCTCGATTTTGTACCAAAGAGAAATTCACAGAGAAAAAATGATCTCAGCAGAGTAAATTCAATTGGAAAATGTTTAAACAGTTTACGAAACAAGTAGAGCGTGGTGTTGGCACTTTTTACAACCATCTTAAACTTGATAAAATAATGTGTCATCGAGAATGCGATTTCCGGGAGACATTAGCTCAAGTCAGCCGCCAAGTTTTCTTGTCCATCGTTAAGTAAGAGTGAAATTTGTCCAAATGTTCGCGACGAATCGAGCGAACGAAAAAAGAATTAAACGAAACTATAATTACCCAAGCAGAGATAATATTTGGCACACTCCGAGTTGGTCCAGATCTTGTGCGTGGGCGCATTTGGATTGCGATAAAATTTGTTGTTGCTGATGCAAGGTGCGTCCGTTGTGGAGCTCTCCGTATCTTCCGCATAGATTTCTGAAGCTTTTCAAAGACAATGATTATCATCTTTATGGCGACATTTGCAACGACCGGTTGGCTTGATTATACGTTATCCCTTATAAATAATTATATACACATTCCATTTCAAAAGTTAGACTGGTAAATTTAAGATGGCATGTCGAAGCTGAAATAGGAAAGCGTGGATAATATACGCGAGGCAAAGGCGAGGCAACGCAATTTTTACGTCGAAAAGCAAGTGATGCTGCGATTTGCACGTTCTTGCCTGCAATCTATCGATAAAATCGCCAAACGTTTAATGTTCCCCAGAAGCCCAGTTATTACTATTATACATTTTATCGCTCACTTTCTCGTCTCTGGCACAATGCATTTCTCCTCAAACTGCAAGAAGGAAGCGAAACTTCCGCTAATTTTTAAAACGCACTGTCAAAATAGCCAGTCAAAATGACAGGCAAAAAAGTATACCACATTTTGCAGAATCCATTAATACAATTTTGAGAGTTTTTTTTCACACTGGATCATCGTACGCAATTTCCGTGTGAAAGACACAGAGACCTTTTCAATGAACTGAAATCTTTTCATTTTTCATTTTGTAGGCTGAGATGTTCACAGATGACACTCGCAGTTCCGTTAGTTGTTTCGTAACAAAATAAAAACCGGTTGTCCAAAATGGGTCCCAACTTTTGTCACTTTTTAAAAATAGAAATACAAACATTTTGAAAACAAACAAACCAAATTGTTTATTGTCGAACCAATAAAAAAATTTGACATTTTGTTTACAAGATTTGTGTAAATAAAGATGCAAGTAAATGTAAATGAAATTTGATTGAAATTTGGTTTGTTTTCGAGATGCAAGGAGGGCTAATTTTGGAGATGAAGCAAAAAGTAATGACAACACTTACCGAATGCAAAAATGAGCACTAATTTAAAAAGGATGACGCGCGAAGGCAACTCGCGCTGCGGAGATACATTCACGCGCATAATTTAAACTAAAGACGTTTCACACGTTAACGATGGGACTCGCACTTTCAAACTGACGTCTCGTACAGAAAGTACGCCTTATATGATGAGCACTCGTTTTGCCATCGAGTTTCCCACGGAGCCCGTTTTCACTATGTGCTCTACGCAAAGAGAAATGTAGATCGTGATCGATTTTACGATTGCCATCGCGTTTTATCCACGCCGTCTCCCCAACAATGCGTTTTGTAACAATGCATTTTTTATAACGCCCCAACACATCTCTTCCTTAATTACAATCGCAAACAACAAACATAAATCATTTTTCATACACTTATTTTATTCACTTTTTATTTCACTTACCTCATAAACCATTTTTTTGTTATCTACACTCATCCAATCCGTTTTTGACGTTCCCTTTCATTTGACCCGACGTTTTTCTCGCCTGTCGTTTATTCAATTTTACAAACAAATTTTCACGAGATTGGTATATAAATAACCTTTGTTGACAATTGATTTCGTAAATTTGATCAACAACGTGGCTCAGAACACGTTGACATTTAAACCATCATTTTTATGACATTTTTTTTCAGCGAAGAGATGATTTACGATTCGAAACTGCGAGTGTGAAATTTGACAGGTTTGCGTTACCGACTGCCGGTAAAAACGTTGGGACACTTGTTTTGTGTTTGTTGTTTAGACAAGTGCAGGTGATGGTTGTGTGCTGTTGATGGTGCCACCTTGCACGCAGTGACATGTGGCGGATCAAAGTTATCAGTATTTTTGACTGCGAATTAGTTCAAACAGTGATATTATAATAGGCAAGATGAAATATCAAGTATTGTTAGTTATTTGTTTGTTGTTTGTTGGTGTTTTGGAAATCAGGGGTACTTTGTCCCCTGAGAAGAAATTAAAAAAAAGTAAAGAGGAAAAGGCTGTGTCGAAGGTACGTCAAGTATCACCAAATTTTCAAATTTCAAAATTCATTTTTAAATTTTATAGAACAGTGTATTTTTGAAAAAAAAAGAAATGAAAAAAAAATTAATTAATAAAATTTTAAACCAAACGTTGTATCTTTATCTATTCTTATTTCAATAGATCTGATGGTTTTTGTTAATTTGGTTTCAATTTATTAGACAGGACCATTTGGAGAGAGTGTAAAAGACAGAAAACTGGTGGCTAAGGAGCCAAAAGCTGTAGATATCATCAGGGAACACGGCCTCTACCATAAGGAAATTGTAAAGAATTTTCCCAGTGACGTCTTAGGATACATCACACCGGTATATAATTTAATGTACAATTTTAAATAATTTGAATAATATTTATTTAATGCAAAGTTGGGTTGAAAATAATAGTTTTGTTTGTATTCAATTCGAATTTGAATTTTCAGTGGAATGGAGCTGGCTATGACGTATCCAAAACTTTTGCCAAGAAATTTTCGTTGCTCTCACCAGTATGGTTGACGGTGAATGGCAAAAAGATGCTGGAAATTCCAACGCATGATATCAAAGAAGACTGGATTAAAAAAATCAAGAAGAAAAACGAAGCTGTGAAAAGTAATATAAAGTTTAATACTTTTAATGAATTTTTATTTTAATTAGGATGAACGATATACAAGGTGATTCTAAGAGAAATTGTAAACAAACTTATGAGACGCAGTTCATTCGGTGCGCATTGAAAATTCGTACACACAATTGAGTCGATTTCGCAGCCTTGCCAATTTTTCTCAGAGCAGATCTGATCATGACCTATAAGTGTGCAAAATTTCAAGTCGATTTAACTCTCGGAACTTTACCAAAAGAAATGAAGTTTCAAGTTCTGAAACTTCAATTCGAAAATGAAGTCGTTTTTCAATCGTTGATTAAAAATCGAGAAACGTTTTTAAAATTAAACCATTATTGTAAGTTTGTTTACAATTTCTCGTAGAATCAGTACATGCCGCGCCATTATATACTCCCGTTACACCCTGTATAATTAATTGAAAACGTTTTTTCGCAGTTCTTCCTAGACTGATGTTTGAAAATTGGTCTCCCAGTAGGATCAACCAGTTGTCCATCAGTGATGAAGCACAATGTTCATTCGTCTCAAAATTAGTTGAACTTGCCAAGGTAAAAATAAAAACTTTTAATTCAATTCAATTTATACTTACAAATGAATTTGCAATGAGTTAACTGATTCTTTATTTTTTCAGAAATACAAATTCGATGGATACATCTTAGAAATGTGGAATCAGTTTGTGTACTCAGGTGTTCGACCTGATGTTGTGATATCTATCGTTACTGTGATTGCAAAAAAATTGAAGGATGATAATTTGCATGCTATTCTTGTAGTCCCACCATTCCGAGGGTACGAATTAATTTTAAACATACAAATTTTAAAATTCGAAACCTGTTGGTTCAAACGTAACTGAAAAGAGTACACTCAAATTATATTTTCTTACAGAGAAGGAACTCGTCTTTTCAACCAAGACTTTTTTGACAAATTGGAACCTCACTTGATGGCGTTCTCATTAATGACTTATGATTTCTCCAACGTACAACGGCCTGGACCTAATAGTCCCTTGGATTGGGCAGAGGAAAATGTTGAGATGTTGGTGCCCGGTGATGGTAACCCAAAAAGAGCGAAAATTTTGATGGGAATGAACTTTTACGGGAATCATTACACTCCGGAAGGTGGTGGCCCAATTTTAGGAAATCAATACATTGAACTTTTGCGGTCATACAAGGGAAAATTGAAATGGGATGATGAGAGCGGGGAAAACTTTTTCGAACTGAAGTAAGTCCAGATGCCAAAGTTACTTTGAAAATAATATTTGAAATAGAAATATTTTTTCCTTTTTCTCTAATTCCATTTAATTTTTTTTTTTTCAGGGATAGCAAAAATAAGGGAATCGTGTTTTATCCAACACTGTATTCCATTAATGAAAGGCTGAAGCTGGCGGAAAGACTAGGAACTGGAGTCGCAATTTGGGAACTCGGTCAAGGTCTGAATTATTTTTACGATTTACTCTAGTAAAAGTGTTCCTAAAGATGTACTCAAGGATGTTAAATGTGGTTTTTTAATAAAATAAACAAATCGAATGAAAGACACCTTCAAACATTCATTTTAAATTCATTTAAAAACACGTTCAGTTTACAAAAGAAACGACCAACGGACAAAAAGAAACTCGTAAAATAAATTTGGTACACCGATCAGATTCGATGTAACTATAAGTTTTTATTGGATGGTTCATAATAACTATTTACATTTTTTACAACTTAATCTTACCTCAATATAAAATTACCAAACTTCTCATTCAATTTTTTTAGCTTGTCCGTTATGCCCATTACAGTTGATTTTATCTGAATGCTTTGTTTTTAATGTCATCATACACTGCGGGCTCTGTACAATCTGAGACAAGATGGACCAGCAAACTTTTTCTGGCAACAAGCTGAAACGAATGCAATGAAAAATAATTAAATTCTGACGATGTTATAAATTTTGAATTTAGTTTCAACTTTGGAAATGCGACGTGAACCTTTTTAATGGAATTATGTATCTGATGCTGGGCGGCAGAATTACGTCAACTTCGTTTGTCAATATCGCAGAGACTATTTTCTGGGCTACGTATTCAGGTTCGAGAATTGGGAGGAGTCTACGGAGCAATCAAAGCGTCAATCTGAGTAATACGGTGGATGAGAAAGTTCGAACCGCGCGTGTGTTTTGTACGGAAAAAATTTGCACGATTATGTCATGTAAATTTTGAAATCGAATTTACGATTTTGCACAACTTGGTGCAAACCAATTACCTGGACGATACTCCTTCGAACATGCCGGTGTTGATCAAGTATGGGCACACCAAAGTTGTTTTGATTCCGTCATACCCGTTCGACTGCAATCAAAAAAAACTTTGCAATTAAAAAAAAAAAAAAAAGCAACTCAAACTTTTTGTCTCAAGATTTCTTTTATCTTGAATCAAATTGTCGTGGAAACTTACCACTTTCAAGCAGTAAAAAAGGAGAGAGAATAAAAAACAATTAAAGTGAAATTTGTGCGAACCTTCAATTCTGTATAGAGACTTTCATGAAATCCAACAGCTGCGAATTTTGTCGCTGAATAATCGGTACAGTTGTAAGTGCCCAGAAGTCCGGCCACACTGGCCACGGTTACGACATGGCCGTGATTATCTTTCATCATGTCGCCCAAAAACGCCTTGGTTGTCTGCAAAATCATACGATTATCATATTTTAATATTCTTCGCTTTATAGTTTATTAGGATACGTTTAGCCACGAAAGTAACCGATGAGAATAATTAATAGGGTTAATTGCTATGAGATAAGAATTGTGATTCCAATATATTTCGCGTGGCAATTTTCGTTTCGTACGACTTAATAACAAAGTGAGATGTTATGCATTTTGAGAGTAAAAGTAGGCTTTTTGGTCGACGGGACATTTATTGACAAGTGGTCGAACGGATAAAACTTATATCCGAAAACGGTTACTTAAACAAACTATAAGTATCACTTACCCAATATTGTGAAAGTATGTTGACATTGAAAGTATGTTCAATTGCATGGTCAGGTATGTTCATAAGGGTATTACCGTAAACGTATCCTGCATTATTCACTAATATCGTTACCTGAAAAAAATGCAATATTAGTAAGCCATCAAAACGATTAATAATTTATTGAATTGGATTCAAAACGAAACGTCACTGAATTAATCAAACAAATCGAATTAATATCAGTCTATTAATTTTGTTTGTTAGAAAATGAAAAATTTTATATGAAAGTGGGAATAAAAATTGGAACATTTCTGTTGAAGGAAAAATAAGAATGACCACTAGACCACAAAAGTTGTAAATTAAAGAATACAGATGTTGAGTAAGCCCCCTTTAAGAAGATAATTTATTGTTTGTCTAATGAATAATACATTCGGTAACGTTTTGTCAAACAAAATCAGTTAGCTACTCACGTTGCCAACGTCAACCTTGACAGCTTTAGCACTTTTGTAAACCTCATCCCGATTAGCGATGTCACAGTGATAACCTGTGCACTTACCACCAGATTCTCGTATTTTTTCTACGGTTCTTTCAACACCTGTAATTTACATACAAAAATACCATGTTTTTATGACAAAGCAAACGGTAAACAAATTTTTCCTCACTTCAAATTTCATTCTTACGTCAAAACCCTAATTATATTAATTTTTTCTTGCCAATAACAAAGGCAAACAGATTTTTATCCTTGCTGTATACAAATTCAAGTCACACAACGCAAGGTTGAGTTAATATTTTTAACTTACGATAAAAATTTTGTTCAAAAAATATTTTTGCAGTTAATTTTTATACTTTATTTTAAATTGAATTTTTACATCGCAACTTTGATTAGATTAATTTCAAGTTACCNTAAAAAAAAAAAAAAAAAATTAGCATTTCTGATTATGAATAATTTAAGTGAAAAGTTGAGTTAATTTGTTGAAATTGAAATGAAATATTTATAGGAAAATTTGAATCGAAATAAAATGATACCTGTTTTGTTCACATCCCATATAATGACATGGCATCCAAGTTTAGCTAATTTGGCAGAAATAAGCTGTCCAATTCCACCCGCACCTCCTGTCACAAGCGCGACCTCGCCTTCCAAACTTTTTTCACGAAATCTTTGTGGTATAAAGTATATCACAATAGCCTCGAGGGTGTAAACCACAGACGTCACCATAAAAACGACGACATCGTAGAACAAAGTGAGTCCCTCCTTGAAGTTCATCTTTGCTTCTGCAATATAACCGATGTTCAATATTACATTTCAGCGATCCCCAAACCGCTACACTTTCGTTGCATAATTTATGCCCTGGTCCACCCGTTCACGTGATGGAAAAAAACCCGCCGCCTGTTTTTTTGCACGTTACGAGTTTGCTGTTTCATCCGTTTTTTTTTGTGCAGATCTGTATCAATGAATTGAGATTTCTTCTCCCAAACAATGAACCGATTTTCATTTCTAATTCATCCGAGTGTGAATGGCGACAAGTTTGATATAAATTAGAAATTAGTTTCTCGATAGAAAGTGAATCATATTTCAATCAAACATTTTTCAACATTCAACTGAGTAATAAAAACGTATCAAATCGACAACTTGTTGTGAAAAAACAATATCAACAAAACGACATCAAAATTGACTTCAAATGCTTTACATTTTTGAAACAAATTGGAAAAGTTGAAAGTTGAGATTTTAAACAATTGTTTGTTTGTTGAAGCATTTAGAACATAAACAAAATGATGTCAAACGTTGTTTTAGATTTAGTTGACAATTTGAAATGAAATTGAAAAATGAAAATTTGATTTTATGATAATTGTTTTTGATAGTTTTTTTTTATAATGTTTTGATGTAATTTTTCATACCATAGCAGAGATGTACATCAGAAGCGACAGCTCGGTCTTTGGTACACTCGCGAGTGGAGTTCGCAACACAACCGTAGATAAGTGCTCCGCGGTGAAACTTAGAGACTCGGCCTGAAAGTGCACCATCGTTGTTCTTATCGTGAAAGAAATGGAATCCCTTCTCTTCTCTCGTGCACAACTCGTGCAAAAGGAGAAATTTGTTGTCATACCTAATGCAGAATCACGAAATTAATCATTTCAATATCCAAGATCGACCAGTCGCTAATATCCAACCCGCACAAAAATAAACCTAAAATATAATCTAATCGCAATTTTTGTACATTCTAAAAGAATATCTCACATTGAAAATATGAAAAGAAATTTGCATTGACCTTTTTTAAACAAATCAAGTTTCCGTTTATTTCAGAATTATAATTTATGTCGTTCGTGATGTTATTCTCAAGAAAATTTCAGTACATTCACTTATTATCTGTCAATCAAAATCTCATACCTTGAAAGTTTGCGAAAACCGTCATTTCAACTTTTTCAATATTGCAAATACTTACAACAAATGAAAAAAAGATGAATTTTATACACAGGATTTTTTTGTTTCTTTTTTTTTTCATTTTGATATTTCAAAAGTACATGTCAAGGGTACTTCAAAGAAGGAGCATTTGTTTTTAACTTGAAAACAATATGTAAATGATTGACAAATAATGAAAACGAAATGATACCAATTATTTTTGTCTATGTAAGTGTAAGCAACTCAACCATTGAAGGTGAATAAACTTTTCATTTTTTTCCGTCGTGTAGGTGTTCGATAAGAAGTACACGCTCAATGGCTGGGTGCGTTTCACCTTGATGCAGTACAATTTTGTATCTTATAAATAAACTCTAATTGTACCTTCTCTCTTTTCGTCTGAATATTTTGTTTCAGGCTCAAACAAAAATTATACACATCTTCCACACTCTCAATTTTCCAGTATTATTTAACCAGGTAAAAATTGTTTGCTCGAAGATGTGAAAGCCATTCTGACTATTTCATTAGTCGTAAAGAGTCTGCGGATAACAATGGGTTCTGATGTCAGCCAGCAAACACAGAAGAAGAACAAAAATATAATGAAAACAGAAGAAAAAAGAAACCGTTTTACTTACGAAAGCTGCAATTAACGCGCTTGCAATAATTGCAATAAAAATGATTTGTTTACGATGAAAATTTCAAATATGAAAATCAAATGAGATCGAGCGTCTCGTTAAATCAAATGAGGTAATCGAATGAAAAAAAAAGTTCCATTAAGAAAAATATGGTTTCTTTGCGTCATCAGGAACATGTAATTTATTACAACCAACATTCATCGCAATGTTATAATTATATCGTGTTTTTTAGTCAAAATACGCTCGGAATATTTCAAGTTAGCAAATTATCTTTTCACTCTACTTTGTCCATTTTCAAAACGAGTTAGAAAATTAAACACTTTTAAGAATTGTCAATAAATTATGAATCACGCTTTGCGTTGAAGTTCAATCGTTGTTTTTTAAAAAGAAAAAAAAATGTAAATGTCGTTTGAAAAAGGTTCCATTACAGTGGTATTGTCGAAGGAATAATAACACATGAAGGATCGCTGGGAATAAGCGTGTATTGTAAAGCCATTGAGGGCAAGCGAAAGTACGACGAGGCTCCTATGTTACGAGCAGAATAGTCAAAAGTAGCAATAAATCTGTCGATTGTAGGATAAAAAATACGTCGTCACTTTGATTATTTATAATTGCACGAGTTGGTTTACGTGCGCTAAGATTGAAAATGATACAATCTGCACGTTCATTTGTGTATGGTTTTTGCAATTCGTTAGGAACGTAGCACGATGAAGAAAAATTTTCATTCTATAAACATTAAAGAAATTTTGAAATTTTTCAAAAATTTAGTCATTTTAGAAAGGTGCTCAAAGTTTTCATCTTTTTGAACACCATATTTTTCAAAAACGTTTTTGATTTTTTGACTTTTTCATTTGTAAACGTATAGTTGTTTAACTTTAAATAAATCTGAAAATTAAATACGAGATAGATTGAAAATGGTAAAAATTTTATTCAGTCTTAACAACTTAAATGTACCTAAATAACTACAAAGTTAAGTCTCCCAATTTTCCTCTAAGATATCCCCTTCCTGGGGCTGATCATTATTCTGCCTGTTTTTTTCATTCGGGTCCCACAAGCCACTCCTGACAAATCTCCCAGCAGCATCTTTGTTTAATCTTGGCATGGAACTCCTGTCACTGATTTGTTTGGCTCTGGCCATGGCTTGACGTAACCGGTCATTTTCTCCTTTGATCGGATGAGCGTTTGGATTTACACCTACGAAAGTAATTATCATCATAAATGTATAAATGTTAACTATTGAAACTCAACAATTAAACAGAGATGTTAAATTGTGATTACATAAATTAAAAATGATCAAAGTTTCTCTCACCTTCTGCCCTCAGATACATCCAAAATAAACTGTTAAGACAGAACGACATCAATAAATTATACTTTATCTTGTCCGCATTTGATAAATTGTCATAATATTCCGGGTCTTCGAAGTTTGTCAAAAATTCTTTGACTTGATCTATCGATGAGTCAAATTGTTTGAGTTTGTTGATCAACGTTTCATCTTTCGCCAGTTCCTTGAAATCAATCTTGTCCATTTTTGTTTTTGTTTATCTGACTAGCTGAAAACAAACCCATATTTAGTAACAAATAAAAATGACCTTTTGACATTAACAAACATTTCAAAATCTTTTTCACACTTACTTTTAACCTAACTACATTAAAACGAAACACGTTTAGTTTTCCCACATTGTAAACACTCGTTTATTGTGGTCTTCATTACCGACGATGTAACCTACTTTACCGACCGATAAAACAATTAGTTCAACGGAATGAAAAAATTTTTTTTCGGTATAAAAAAAATAACAAACAATTAAAAATAATTGAAAAGAGATAATAATGAATAGACCACAATTGAAATTGGGTCAATTTTGGGGAAAAAAGTTTTAAAAAAGGAAACTCAAATACGGCGGTTATTCATTCGACCAATCAGAAGGTAGCTGAAGTTGATCGTCATCTCGAACTGGGGGTTTGATCGTCGAAGCGGTGAAACCATTTTGTATCTGTGGTGGTGCGTATGAAAATCGATAACTAAAAAGCGACGCCTTGAGCAAAAGAACTCCAGGGAAAGCAGAGAGCGGTTGATTTTTCCTCAAACGGGCGCATCTCTTCGTGGCGGACACACGAATGTTCGTAACAAAGTAAACAGCTATGAACAACAAGGTAAGGACTTATTTTTTTTCATACCGAAAATCAAGCTAAGGCCAATGACTCACTGGCACGCATTGATTTGAAGCATATTTTTAGAAGAATCGGTGTTTTTCGTTATCTGTTTACAAAAATCCGCTTCCTCACAATCTATAACCTCATATATTTTTCGTAACGTGAAATTAAGTCTCAACAAAGGTATCCTCTCAAACTTTTCCGGTTTTAATTAACCTCGCAGTATTGCGCTTTGGGAATCAGATTATTTCCATATCTATAAATAGGTTTTATTGTGATTAAACATGATATTGTCGTATCATTGATTTTCAGTTCCCTTTTTAAACTCGTTGATTGTCCTCGATTGTTTTCGAACTTACGCCACACAAACAACAATATAACTCGATTGTTTTCGTCCCTTTCTTTCGCTCTCTTTTTTTATAACAACAAAAAAACCAAACTATAAATACCCACGTTGTATCGCAATTCACATTTAAAACATTTATCAAACTGACACAAAAAACAATGTGATTAATTTTGAGGTTACTTTTTGTCAACTTTTTTTCATCTTTTGTTCAAACTTTTCAAGCCGATGTAAACAAAGGAGTCGTAAAGTCGATAAATATATATAGAACACGAACATACATTATATAATATAAATCAAAATTGAACTGGTCTTAATGGAAGTAATAAATTTTCAGATGTCGCGTTATCCATCTGACTGTAAAGTCTATGTGGGTGATTTGGGAAGCAGTGCAACGAAGCAAGAATTGGAGGACGCATTTTCCACTACGGACCATTAAAGAACGTATGGGTGGCCCGAAACCCGCCTGGTTTTGCCTTCGTGGAATTCGAAGATGCGCGTGACGCAGAGGATGCAGTGCGTGGCCTACACGGGCGCACTATTTGCGGCAGACGAGCCCGAGTTGAGCCGTCGAATGGGAAACGACTGAGGGACCGTGGGTCATCATCGAGACGCGGCGGTGGAGGAGGAGGAGGCGGCGGCGGAGGAGGACGCCCGTTCCATCCGGAGGATCGCTGCTACGAGTGCAACGAGCGCGGTCACTATGCCCGTGACTGTTCTCGGCACAGAGGATCCCGCAAGCGCAGGTCACTATCACCAGAACGCAAAACTTGATGAATGTTTCAATGTCTGAACGGACTTGTTTCCATAAAGTTTGTGAAGCATCCTTTATGACTACAAGGGCCGGTTTCCTATCACACGACATGGTACTGACGAGTGCTACTTTTATATAAATCATAGAATCCCTTTTAGCCCCTAAAAAAGTAAGATCAAAAATAGATAAAAAGAGGGTGAGTGAAACAGGCGGTTTGAATTGTTAAAAAAAATGTAATGTAGTGAAAACTGGCTCCGGTTTTGGAGGAAGATACGGATGTAATGTTGGCCATTATTTATAGGGGATGCGGCTGAGCAGGCACACAAGTAAAATGTGTTGTCGCGAGATTGACACCTTGGGTTGAGTTTGACACTGCGTAGTTACAGCGTAGAGAGCACCCAGCGTGGGTTATCTTCTGCATTGCGCGAGCGAGCGAACCAGAGAGACGACGGAGTGGCTAGCTATCTTCCACGCAGAGCTCGGTTCTTCGTCGGACGGCTAGAGAAATATCGATCACCGGCTCTGGTTGCTACCAACTTGGTCTGCGCATTAGCTAACGCTGAAACTCAAACGATTCTCTCGGCCATCCCGTCTAGCCACTCTTCGTCCGTTCATCTGACCCTCGCACGATTTCGCCTGCATTACTGCTCATCCACCCTTCCCTCTCCTGGCATTGCCACCGCGTGCGCTTACTTCGAGCGTCTGATCCAAGATCCAAACGACAGATGGTACTTAAAACATTACACATTCTAATGCCAGGTCTACTGCACTACTACCAATCGTCCGTTTTATTTATTCCAAGCGTTGCAACGAACAGGGATCAGCCGCCATCGTCATTCTCAAGTTAATTTTTTGTTGTTCTTTGTCAATGGTAATTTTTTATTCTATTCAATTCATCAATATATATATTTCTTAACAAGCTCAATTTAATATAACAATCTGAATTAGGTCGATGATTGCGACAGAAGCGGGATTGATTTTGTTAATCCACGTAGCCTTCCAAGTTGCTAATTCTTGTCCCACCACTGTCACAATAATCGACACCGTTCATGACTTCGGAGATGTAAAGTGTTGAGAGAATAACTTGTGGGAATTTCCCTCTTCAAAGCAATGCTTTTTTAATACCAACTTTTCAGACACAAATGAATTTCAATTTGATTATAAACTGTTGAGGGTCTGTAGGTCTGCATCAAAATGCAGGAAAAGAACTCACTTTTTTTTTTCAAAAATTATTCTTAACTTAAAAGTATTTCTAAGTTGAAAATTGAATTAGCTAAAATGATCAAAATCTAATGAAATTAAAAATAATTCCTGCACCACCTTGGTAGGTTACAGTTAGAGATTAATTGAAAGAACGAAGGTAAGTTTTAGTTTCCAAGATAAAAGATTTCAAAGTGGATATTAAAGAGAGAATTTTCAAAAAGCGAAAACCTAATACCAATCAGCAAGTGAAAAGACAATTTTTTGGATTTCTTTTTTGAGTTCAAATGTTGATAAAGTTATTATTTTTCAGGTCTCGCTCCAAGTCCCGATCGCGTTCCCGTTCTTGGTCCCGTTCACGCTCAAAGTCCAGGGGTAGACGTTCAAGGTCAAGATCTTCTTCCCGAAGCCGTTCCCGCAGCCATCGTCGAGAGGAACCTCGACCTAAGGCTAGATCTGTTTCTAAAGGTCGAAGCCCTCGCAGGACTAAATCAAAATCTGATTCTAGATCAAGATCTCGCAGCAGATAAATGTAATTAACAAATTCTGTTTGTTTGGAAACTAATTGAATTCCAAATTAAATTGATTTGAAATAAAAATGATTTAATTAACAAAGTAATTAAATTGAATCGAGTTAATTAAATGAAACTCACGAACTGCTTTGATTTCAGGTCTAAAAACAACATTATGTGGCGCTTTTACCGACTTCTATACTGCACTGCTATAATCCACGCACCAAGCAGTGAAAACAAAAATCATATTTATGCTCTTCGTAATTCTTTTTTCATGTTAAAAACCACTTAACAGCAAAAATACAAACTAAGTTTTTATTTTTCTAAAAACATGTGTAAGATAAGCAGACTGTAAAGTTAATTAGTTCATAAGTTATGCTCTTTTTTTTTAGTTTTCAACAACCACATAGTTCTTAGTTTCCCTTCGGCTTTTTAGATTATTATGAACAAAACTGAAAAGTTATCTTAAGACACATGTTTGTATTTTATCAGTCAATAAAATTTAGTTCAAAAATAGTTGTTCGGAGTGCTTCAGTCAACGGCCACGCTTAGTTTATAAGTCCTAAGTCAATTTCATGTTTGAACATTCAATTTTTCATTTCTCTCTCAATTTTATGAATCCGAGACATTTCAAAGTTTCAGTCAAAGTGAGTTCCTTTTTTCAACAGGGAAAAAAGACATAGCTTTAACCTTGGCTCAAAGAGAATATTTGTGTCGCGCCTCGATATTTAAAGTAAGTTCAAAAAAAAAGAAGCAAACAGCTAAAAGAAGTAAATTCGGCGACGCACATGTGCACGAGACAGCACTGCACTGTACGGTACAAATGTTTGTCGCTTAATGTCAAGCACAATGCCTTCAAATGCCGCGTTCTTGATACATATAATGATAACATAAAGTTCGCAGGAAATTAAAGTTACAAAACAATGTATCATTATCCAGAAGAATTTCCCCCCGCGAATTACGAGAACCACATTAAGTAATTCACGACTTCATTTTGGCATATAAAAATGAATAAAAAAAAATTAAATGATTCTTACAATTTTGTTTCATTCACTTGCTGAAAAAAGTATCTCATTTCGTCACAAGAATTTGAAAGCAAAGCAAGTTTTGCACGAGCGAAAAATTAAACCGAATTGCGAAATATTAACAGAATGATATAAACAAAGGTACGTCATGTTATAATAAAATTGTTTAAATTTCAGTGGCAAAGGAACAAAAAAATCTGCGCGTCGCTTCGTCGTAATTAATTGTTTGAGTTTTGAATTGGTACGCGAGATTGGTCATCGTGCTGCAGACTGTTTGCAGCCGCTGCCGGCCTTATTATTTTGCTCAAAAATGCGTCCACACAGAAATAGCAGCTCACGTATTTTGGTGCTAAATGATAAAGCTCATTCGACCAGATGTAGGTTAATTTCTTCCAGCAATGATTACTCTGGCCCGGTTATACAAGGTTTTATTAACTAGGTTTATTGTTTATTTTAATTCCTCGTTATCAAAAAATACAATTCACTGTATGAAACAATTTTTACACATCTAATAATTGATAATTTCCAATTGGTTTATATAAATCGGATCTCATATAAATTTTAATATCAATTGTCATTGAAAAAGTACATTTGTATCTGGACCGTTTATAAAATGCAATTTTTTTCGATTGAAGGTGAAAAGTTGGTTTAATTACTAGAAAAATAATTGACATTTATTTTAATCTGATCAGTCGGGACGAAAAAATAACACGCGTACCGTACATTATTATCTCTGATCCAATTGAACGAGAGAGGGATATTTCACACTGCATGAACACACCGTATTGCATTCCATGGTGTCATATAACGCTGGTGGAATACAATGCAACATCCATACCAAATGAACAATCATAAAAATGTGTCCCATTCAATTCAATTAGGTCTCTGAATTCCGTCTCCCAGATTTGTTCGTTGTTGGACAAAACGAAAGTGATTGTAACTATGCAACATTTAATTTAATCAAAACAATTAGCTCTTGTAAAATACAAAAAAGACAAAAAAGAAATTTTTGGTTTTTCAAAACCAAACTACGGAATGAAAAATGTTGGAAATCGTTTTAGAAATCGGAGTAAATTTATGGACTGAAATTGTTCTGACATGTTTCGAAGACGGAATTAATTTGTTGAATTTTATCATACCCTGGAGACACCACAAAACCGCTTCTAATATGACTGCGATCATGACCGTAATGCGCAAGAGAAAATGTGTTTATTCTTCGATCAAGAAATTACGTATGGTCAGTGACAGAATCAATTAAAATGTTTCTAATAAAAGATTGAATTGTTAATCCCAAAAGTTGTATTCAAAACGACTTGTTTTTGTTATGTAAAATTGAATTCTCGCAATTCCTTTATTTGGTCGGGACCTTTTCGATCTAGTTCACCTTACAATAAAGAGCCAATAAACCGGACGTCATTCACTGCAACAAAGAAATTTAAAGTTTCCTCGGCACAAAGCAGTTTCCTTATAGCTCCGGCTAAAACGGTCCCAACGGTAAAAGATGAACGAAAAATAGTAAACTAAAATATCAGTGTCATGCGGGTGGAAACAGGTTGAGTTTCTATCAAAACGAGACCACCGTCGCACTTCCGTCCGAAAATCATCATTTTGTAAACAAACCGATTACCGAAAGGCTCAACAAACTCCTTAAGTCATCAAAAAGTTCGTACTTGTTTGTACAAATACCTCCTCGGTTTGACATTTCACATTTTTTATGCTCTGCGGATAAAAACCGACCGCAAAAACTGCTTTCATTGCTGACACGAAAAAAAGTGAATAAAAAAACACAAACGAAACAGGATGAGATGCATTCCACGTGTGATTATTGAAAAGAGAAAGAAATCAATTGCGAATTTCGAAATTTCAACTTTAATCAATAAAACGTGACCGAAATTGAATCACGAAAGGAAGGAAGAAGAAGAAAAAGCGACGAAAGAAAAAGTAAGAAAAGAGGTGAATTTACTGTGTACAAAATGTTGGCAATTATATTCGCTTGCAAAATTATTGAACTGCGTAGGTGAAAGTATAAAGGTCGACGTGCGCTTGAGAATTGAAATAGGAAAAGGTAAGTCGAACTGAGACGTGTTGGCGGAGTACCCCATGAGAAATGTGACATGGTCTGGCACATCTGGATTGTGATTTCTGGGCCGATGTCAACTCGGCGCCACAGGATCAGCGTGGTTTAGGTAGGAGGCCGACCGGAGAGAGGAGGCGAGCAACAGATAACCGACAGAACGCCAAGTGCAAGCCGCGCACCCGTCTCGTGCTGCTCCTCGATCTTTCAACTCGCCAAAATATCCGTCTTTTAATTGAAACAACAATTTGCAACTTAATGATTGATCTGTTGTTCGTCGTCCGTGCGCCGGTATTTCTCAGTGTTCGAAAATACATCTCTGTGAATGTTCGTTCGCTGCTATGCTGACCAATTGAATGAATCATCAGTAAGTGAAAATGTTTGCACAAACTCCTCATTTCCAATCCCATTGTTTAATTATTTGCAACTGTCAAATCAAAAAATTCAAAAATTGAAATAGAAAAAACAAAAAAACCTTTCATTCGTCTTGCAAAAACAAAAAGGAGCCAAGTTAATTTAATTGGACTCTCATCCTTTTAAATGAAATTAATCGGCGCCAATTAAGATTACTGTGCAAAAAAAAGGTGTTATTTTTGAATCAGAAGAAGATTCTCGGAATAATTAAATAAAACCTGTAGTTGGGGATTAAAGATAATTATTTAAATGGGATCGCGAGGGTCGGTAATCTTTCCGACTATTATTCATATTTGCCCATAATTTTGTGTCTCGTTGCTTTTATATCCGCGCAGTTTTATTCACCGTAATTACAGTGTGCCATGTAAACCCGGGGTCCTTGATACGCGAACCAATGATATCTTCTACGGCGATAAATTCGCTACCTGCTCTCTGCGGGAGAAAAAAAAAATGATCGTGCAAAAGATTCATCTCCCTTTCTATCCTTGAGCTAAGACCCAACTCATTGTTTCGCTCATGTTTCGTCTGCCAAAAATTTCTGTCAATAACTTTGTTTCTATCGATAAAATTTTCTCAGTTTACCTCTTCATGTTTCTCCAGACCTTGTTGCAATTCTTTTTTACGTTTCTTAATTGTATCGAGAATTGAAACCGAATTAAAATTATGATTCATCGAATCTAAATTCAGATGACTAATAACAAACCAAAACGTCATTGAGAAAACTAATTCAGGTATCAATTTTATAAACAAATGACAGTCAATTGATTAGAATAATAAAAAGGTCAAAGATTGACAGGGGCTTTAGAAAACGCGTGCTCGGTGAATCAGTTGGTTGGGATTGTCGAACCGAAAGCAGTGGTACAAACGGTGTTTGAAATTCTAGCGGAACTAGATCAGAATCTGACATGACTGCTAATCAATTTGGAGACAGCGGGATGGTCAGCAAAGTCGGTGACAACGCGCCTGACAAGAATGCACAGGCTCCAATTACAAACGAATCGTCAGCGAAAGTGAATGGCAATCTTCAAAACGACACTTTTTCGGATTCCGATAAGACCGACGAAGGTGGACTTTCCGAGTAAGTATATAAAAAATAAACCAAGAAAACCAAATGTCAACGTTTTGAAAATTAAAGTTCATGAGTTCTCTTTCTTGTTTACAATTAAGGTCGTCGGAGGATTCGTCGTTTGAAGCGGTGGAGATGAAGAAGGAGATGAAACGTGCGGAAAACGTCGGCAGCGTGGAGGAGACATTCAAAAGGTTGGAAATCGTTGAACCCTTGGAAAGTGAAACCACGTGGACAGTCAAATCGAGTGACGATAGGACGTTGGATTTTCACGAGGCCGTGCGAGCCGGCGATGCGAAATGCGTGGCGGCGATGATTGCCCGCGGGGCCGTTCAGGATCTGGACGAACCGGATTGGAACGTAACGGGAGATCCACCCCTACTGGTGGCTGCCACGAATCATTGTCTACCTGTTCTCATGTGAGCGTTTATAACATCGCAACTTCGCGTCTCGCTATTTAAGGTGGTTGATGTATAGTTGCAATCGTAATTGTCTGTCATTCTTTTTCTTCTTCTTTTTCAACGAATTTACTGTCGTTGTTTCTTATAAAATAGACGCAGACAAAATTCACTGTCCCTTTTTCAACTAAGACATTTTCGACAAGTTTGACAAGGGTAAAATAACAAAGTCTTTTTTTTTGCAAGTTAATAAATCTTTAAATTTCATGTTGCAATTAGAGAATAACAAAAAGATTTTGTTTGAAAATTTTTGGTTTGTAATCTTGGGTAGATTTTTTACATCTTTTAAGAAACAATAATGAGATTAGTTGTTTATTAAGAGGATCACATTTTTATTGTATTCTTCGAACAATTCATTTGAATGATATTTAAATTTATTTTTTATTGTTTTTAGTTTATATATTGTTTCTGTGAAACTTAATTTCTTTTTTTATTATCATAATTGATTCTGACTTAATTTTTAACTTGATACATTTTTTAGAGGCTCTTTAAAATGAATTTGGTCACGACTTTTTGATTATTAAACAGTATAAAAATTTGAAGATGGAAAAAAAAGGAAAACATCTCGTCCTTGACTGTAACTACACATCCACCTTAAAAATAGCCGGAAAGCCCAATGATCAATTGGCGAAGCTTAATTTTTCAATGATAAGCTGCTATTTACCAGGCAGTAACTTTGTTCTCATACTCGTTATGGAAAAAACAAAAATTCATAATTGTACAGTCGCGGGATATATTTTGTCCATTCATTATCTTCCATTTGCCTCTTTCACAGGATCCGTTTTGAAATTCGCCTTGAAATATCTTGGATGCATGCAATCCAACTTACAATGCGCCAAGATAAATCTCAACTTTGCTCAAATTCTTGGCTCTTTGTTTATATTTGGATTGTTCTAATCGGGCAAATTAGTGCCACTGTTCAATCTCGTATCGAGATTTATAGGCACTTAACTCGGTCCACGTCTGACAATGAACAATTTCTCAACTATTGTTCTCGCTGTTTTTAGAGCCCGATTTTATTTTCAGCCCGCAACATTAAAATTGATGAGCAAACAATTTTTCATGAAACAAACAAGAGAGAAAAAAAAAGAAGAAGAAAACGATTCGCCCGAGCGAGAAAGTATTTATAATTGTTTAAAATGAAATGTAACGAGTTGCCTCGTGGAATTCATTTAAGAAATGATTCGTCTGCATTTCAACCGGGCACGTTCCAGTCTGTTTAAAGTTGACAGTGTGCGAATTTATAGTGTAATAACTTTTTAATTCATTTAATGGGTCGAAATTAGGCTTGAAAATTGTACTGCAAATTGACAGCAGGGGAATGCCGTTTGGTCAAATTAATGCAATTGACCACTCGAACGTTCTTTGTGTCCGATAAAAACATGACTATGAGAACAAAGTGTAACTTCTATTTGGAGAATTAATTGTTCACGTTGTTTTGTTTCTTTTCGTTTCAGAACGTTACTGGAAAACAAATGCGATCCAACAGTGAGATCTCCTCGGGGAGAAACAGCTCTCCATCGCGCGATACTAAACGGCGGTCCGGGTAATGTTGTCCACTTTGTGGAACAACTTCTGAACCACGGTTGTCCGGCCAGTGTGAAAGAAGCCGGGGGAGGTTTGACGGCCCTCCATATTTTAACCCGCCAGCTGTCACATACGCACGTAGCAAAAAGTTTACGAAACAATTTCGAGGACGCACTCAGGACTTTAGAGTTATTAGCCAAGGCCAGCCCTGTCAATGCCAAGGATCACCAGGGTCGAAGTGCCTTGCATATCTTGGCTTCTTCTTCCACTTTTGGTAACTACTTTTTACAATTCCAATCACCAAATTCAGTTCAACAAAATCAAAGTATTGAATCCACGATGAAAAATTAATATACGAGTTGTGAAGTCTTAAAAAAAAAGAAGAAATAAAAAAATTCGTGTCAATGTCTTTCCAAGTGCGAATTGAAACAATTAAGAGCTGTTGGCTCGTTCGCGCTTGAAAATCAGGACGTCAATCGATTTGTATAATTTGAACGCTTTCATTGCAGATAACAATTTGAAATCCGAGATTGAGCAGATAATCCGGATATTATTGGAGGCAGGGGCAGACCCGTCCCTTCCAAATGACCGAGGCGAGGCTGCCTTGCACGAGAGCTTGGAACGAGGTGCCTTGAAAACTGCGTCCCTCCTCATGCCCCACACTCCAGTGGGTATTGTCTCCCGGTACGGTGAAACTCCTCTCCACATTGCTGCGAGGAAGAATTACGTCGAGATGGTGGCAAAGTTGTTGGACCACGGAGAGGATCCGGGTCTGCAGGATGCGGGCGGCAACACCCCCCTGCACCTCGCATCGGCGAGGGGATTTCATCAGATTGTATCTCTTCTGGTCACCTCTCCCTTGGCTCAGTTGGAGAAGACGAATAATGAGGGACTGACGTCGCTGCAGGTCGCGACTGAGAGCGGCTTTGCGAACGCGGTGCGTCTGCTCTTGCAGGCTGGCGCTGATCCCAGCCAGACCACCATCAATCGCTCGTCCACACTGCGTCACAGACACCCGGATATATCGATCCTGATTGATCACGAACTCACGAGACGTCGTCAGCTAGCTGCATGAAAAAATGAAGTTTAATTTTCAACTTTCGTTAGGTAACATAACAAGTTTTTGTAATGATAATATTTCGTTGAACATTCGAACGCGAGGTGAACAATTGGTGAGGTGATAATTGGAACGAGAACAATTATACGAATGTACTGTAATTAAATGAAGGACCAGAAATTGTAGTTCAAAAAGTATTTTATTGTGTCAAATTATATTATTGTGATACACAAGTTTTTCTTTTGTAATTCATTTTTTAACAACGTTATCAATATTTATTCATATGCATACGTGTATACATATGTGTATAAATAAGAATATATATTTATGTTCAATGTATATGACTTGAAATGAGGCACAAACGAATGAAATAATGCGGTACGTGCGTTTTTTTTTATCTTTGGTCATCTATGTACATCTCGTTTATAAAATAATTACATGCTATAGTTTTTTTTATGAACTTCTAAGGTGATGTTAGATGCAAATTACCTGTATATAATGTTCTCTTACATACGCTGAGAAATTATCATGTTCGTACAATTGGGAAACAAATTTGAACTCAGTTGAATACAAAAATCTATGTTTCCGTGGTACATTATGCTTTCTACAAGGATATTTCAATTATTCTTTGAGACATTAAGACTGTTCGTAAACCTCGGAGGATTTTTATTTTTACAAAATAAAATATCGAGTGAGGTTGGTTTTGATGGTTTTGTTTCATTGCAAATACGCAGCAGTTTAACACAATTCACAAAATTTGAACATAAAATTTGAAGACAACAAAAAAAACTTACTCTAATCAATACGAATTACTGTGTGCCTTTTCACCGAAATTTATATCCCTATTATGTGGCATGATAGCTTTTTTCCTCACTATTCAATGAACCTGTATGAAATCGTGTAAATTTACTCTTTCTTTCTAACCCTGTTTTTAAGATAAATTTTTATGTATATCTCATTAGTTTTACTTATTAAATTGTTATATTTTTGCATATTTCACGAATTAACGTAGTGATAGACTTCATTTTTATACCTTTCTTTTCTAATTTTTCACACCCTCCATAAATCATAAGATTTCATATCTTCAAATCAACATTCTCAAGCCTCTCAAAAAGCTTCAATGGAAGACACAATTTGTTTCAAAAATCAACCGAGCATTTCATCATAAAACATCTTTGGCAACTTAACTCAAAAAATTATCAACATTATTAGATCTATTTCTATCAGTTTTCATTTTTAAATTTTACCTGTATTAGTAAATTTATAGGGATTTCGAAATAACTTTGGCATGATATTCTTTATACTCCGATATGTCTAAATAAATATAAAATTCGCTCACGTATTTTAAAAATTCTTGTCTTTTCTAGTGCCAATTATGCGTCATCAAATCAATAGACTATTAAATTTGATCGAACCTCTCGGTGCAATAATTTATGCCACTTTTAATTCTGAATCTTAAATAAAATATATATCTTTAATTGTTTTTTTACATGAGTATATGTCAACAAGATTATTTGCAATTCCTGTTACTTTGATATATAACGCGATTCTTATCTAGTACGATTATCACATTACCCTTTACACTATAACTCATAACTGAAAATTACTCGAAATGATTAATTTCGTCTAACAGTCAAAACAATTTCATTTGCAACATTAATTTTATTTCTCTTTCACGGTCGAATTCCGAAGAATCGGCGTACTGACTCAGCTCACATGAAATTTATTTAGAAAAATATATCATTTTTTGAGTATTCTTTAATTCGATAGAATTCTGCAATTAATTTCCAATTGATTAGTTTATCATTATTATTTCTTCTTTTCAATTATGCAAAGCTGAGATATCTTCGACTTCTGAATCATTCACTTCTGTTCAATTTTCAAACTCGCAGATCTCTTCTTGGCACTGACAAAACTTTGGTGTATCCCTTTTTACCCTTCTTAAAAATTACTCAGAAAAATATCGCTCCGTTGATTTGCAATTCAAAATCAACTGCAAACATTGAATTCATAAAAAGCTTAGAAAATCGTTTGAGCTCAAACAAAATATCTTAGTAGAAAAATTGGCATCTTCTTTGTCAAACTCAAATCATTATTGCAGGCAAACTTAAAACTTCTCTGCCTCTCTCACGCTTTGGCGTTATTTTACTCCATTTTTATTCATTTTCATAAAACTTAGTCATCAGCTATCAGAAAATTACATTCACTATCAGACTTTTGGCACTGCAAAGTAAGTTTCTAATAAATATAAATCGAAGAAAAATATCTTTACGTTAAAACTTAAAATTATTTCCTTACGAGAAACCCATCAATAAAATATCACATTTACTTTCATGTAACATTTCTGATGTCATCGATGGTGTTTGTTTTCCAAATCGCTTCTATCCCATGATTCACCATTCTACTTCACAAATTATGAAAACTACAAAGTTACTCGGTTCCGTCACTTCTAACAGGATGCGTCCATTAGCGTGTAAATTCATTTTAAAAAAAAAAGGGAGATTTCCATTTGGTTTGAGCTATTTCTTTGAGCCTTCAGCGTTTAAAATTATTTCTAAATAGCAAAATAATTTGATAGGCCAAAAAATATCGTTCTATCGACCTGTCGTCGATGCCGATCTGACGACGCGCGCAGCGGATCAAATCAAAACAAAAAAAGACAAGATATAACGTGCGTTTTATCAATCAGGTCACTCAGTTGCCGGGTTCTTTGTGTCGGAGAAGTCATTTATCGTTGAGTTGTGTCTGGTTTTGCGCGATCCCTCATTGTCATTGACCAAGTTCGGATTGACGGAATGCGACAGCGCCACAGTTTTGTTGAAATCAATCGTGGCGTACGATTTCTGGCTGCGATTGGGTGAGTCTGGTGGCGAGGGTATCGTGTTGGAGGTCGAGTCGGCGCCCGGGTTGTCCTTCGTGTCCAGGTCCAAGACCGCGTAGTTCACCTCCCGAATGACGTTCGAAGGTGGCGTGGAAGGCGGCGCTGTTTTCTCAGCCACGAACACCCCGGAGAACCTCTTGCGGAAGCTCTCGATCTCGTTCGCCTCGAGGTTCGCGTAGCAGTGCCTCGGGCCCTCTTCTGGGTCCATCGGCGAGGGTGGCAGTGGTGGCGGTCGCGATTTCAGCAGGTTCGTGTCCACGTGCTCTTGACCAGGGTTGATGTTCATGTACTCGTGCTTGGTCGACTCGTCTAGCTGCTCGTCGCGGAGAGCCATGGATTCGAGATTGCTGAGAGACGGTGAGAGAGGACCCTCGTTGTTCAGGTCCACGTTCATGTAACATGCCTTGGCTGAAGGCACTGCTCGAGATGAATCCTGGGTTGCTTGGTCCAACATGCCGCTACTTGAGGTACTACTTAATGTGAAAGATCTGAAGAAATTGAAACGATTGATAAAACTCAAACTATCGTTTAATCGAAGAACCTACAAGTGAATATTTTTCATCTATAATATAGATTCTATATTTTCACTTATAGGTGACACAAGATTGTAATTACATTTTGTACCTTTGCATAGTTCTTCTGAGACTTTTATTGTTATTGTGCTCCATTTCCATTGTCATCGTAGATAAAACTTCTTCGTTGACGTATAACGAGGACGGATGAAGGTAAGGAATGTATGAGGATTGGGGCGGCGGTGGTGGAGGTAGGACCAGCGGCGGTGACGGCGAGCCCATCGTGCCTTGTGGTGACAACGGACCACCGCTGCTGCCCACACTTGCCAGTCTTCCCGTGCCATTGATCTGGCCGTGGGAGAACCTCGCACCTGTGCGACAGTTTGCACGAACTGGTATCGGGTCTAGGTAGTTCGGGTCGCTTGATATTGTCCGGCCCACTGTTGGCGCTGAATGGGTGCTCATTGATATCTCACGGGATATTGTGTCTTCGCTGTTGTTACAAACCTGATACAGACCAATTTGAAATTATGATTACAATCAAAATGCAACAATCATTTACATACTTTAATTTATTCTTTTATTTTATTTATTTATTTATTCAATAATAATAGGCAGCAGTTACAACTGTTTTTCTTGTATGTAATCGGAACACAAATTAAAGGGATATAAAGTATAAATGATAATTGGCAAATCTAAAGAATATAATAATAGTACAGAAAAAAGTAAAAGTAATGACTAGAATAAAGTTTATGTCGACATGATGAGATCTCTATACAGCTCATGAATAACATAGTGACAAAAATAATAATAATAAATCAAAGAGAGTAATAAATCAGGAGAATAATAAATCCATGAAATCGAAGAAATCAAAGAAATCAAAGAGAGTTAGTTTGAAGAATTATTTAAACGGTGTTTACCAAGAGCGCTAAATGTCTTTTGTAATTTCGATTTCTAGATATCAAAAATCTTTTCAATTTTCTCATAATGTTATATTCTATTAAAAAAAACTCAAATTGATTAAATTTGAACATTTTCAATTATTTTCCATTGATCAATTCAATAAAAAATAATGTATTTTTTACTTTTTTGATAGTATTCGATTTGGTATTTTACTATTTTGAACTTAATTAGAAATAAGTATGATATATAATCACCTGAATATTCGTTTGAACGAGAGTGAAAAGCTGCTCGGCTTTGTGACATTTAAAAGCATAAATTCCAGGCCCGGTAGAGCACCGTCTGCCGGACTCGAAACTGAAAATTTCTGCATCGTAACCGTAACGACGTAAACAACGCAAAGGCCACTTCACGGGTTGTTTCCCTCGTTGGTGTAGAACGATGTCCAAGTCTGTGACTTCCAACCTTCCTGAGGTGATCAGATTGCCCAACTCGTCAACGTTCATTACTTGAAAAATATTCGGATGAAGGTCGTTTATGTCTGTCCTACTATTTACACACCCCATTCTCTTTCATTCTGAAAAATAAAAAACAACCAAAACTAAATTTTATTCCATAATATAAAAAATTTTACGTGGCCCGAAACGAATAAAAAAAAAGTTGCCGAAACCCGGGATTGAACCGGGGACCTTTAGATCTTCAGTCTAACGCTCTCCCAACTGAGCTATTTCGGCCGCAGATGAAAGCTCTCTCGTCTACTACTACCTGACTTTACGATACGACTTATAAAAAATTTACACATTTAATTAAATTTTTAAAAACATTCAAATAAAAAATTCAGTCAAACGAAAGTGAAATTTTCCATTCAAATTTCAATGAAAAATAGATCCAAGGAAAAATTTTTTCTCTTTAATTTTATTCAAAACAAAAGTTTTTTTCGTGAAGATCAAATAAAATAAATGAATCAAATTGTCTATTTTGGTCTATTTATGATATTTTATTTCATCGGTAACCTGCTAAGTAAAAACGTAATAGATTTTCCATTATTTGTCTTTAGTTTTAGACGGCGGAGTTCATTTTGTAACAATGGAAGTCAGACATCAATAACAGGGGATGTACATATTTAATTGGAAAAACAAATAATAAAAAGGGGGGAAAAAGATTTACCTGAGGTAGAATGCCAGGTAGTTTACAGCATCAATTTTATAGTGAGCAAATGTTGTGTTCGATGATTACATAGGCCTTTTGGAAACCCATCGCAGCACATCTTGTAAACAATCGGACTTGAATTGCACAATGAAAAAGCACATCACTGAAACCTCCCCATAACAAACAGTGTTATGGGTAATAAAAATAAAAAATAATAAACTGAGCGTTTAGGCGTACGGAAAATGCAACATAACCAGATAATGCCCTTCGTTGTGGAAAATCAATTAGCGTTGTCAAATCAGGGCAAATTTTATGTTTATAAAATCGTTGGCGTCATGGTCCGTCGGAGCTTCCGGGCTGTTGCTACATGATCCATGTATCAAAAGGTTCGAATTGCAAAAAAAAATTTCACTTCAATTTTTATTTTATTCGCAACTGCTTGAATTTATCTCTTTGTACATTCTTGAAGTCAGATGCGGGAGTTGACGTATTGATAGTTGCGGCATCTTCCGTTGAGGCGTGCTCATCCCCGGCAACTTTTCAAACTGACCAAAAAAACAAAAAAAAACAAAAACAAAAAAAAACAAAGGAAAAAATAACAGCTAACATTTTCTTGCCACAAAAAATTGATATTAAATTATTAAATTATCCTCAAACAAACTCATAATATTATTTTTCCTCTCATTAATTTTTCATTCAAAACGTCTGACTGATTTTCTATTAACTGAAATCCAATAACGTGAACAACAAACTAACATCTAAAAACATTTACGTTGTATTGATAAATAACAATTGAATAAATTACAAAAAAAAATTCACCTTTATTGTTGTTCTTTAAAAGAATCAAGCAAACTCAAAGTCGCATCAAAGTCACAGGGAAATTAAAAAACAAAATAAATCACAACCTTATCAGATTTCATAAACAATTCCACCTGACGTCTAATCGTGTTTTTTTTACTTGTTTACGTGGCCTTGCGCTGCGCCTGTTTTGTCACAGTCTACCTACACCACTGGCAGCGTTCGTGCGATTATGAAGTGAAACTGAGTGAAACGGAGAATGACTGAATCGATTTTGCCTCTACCCAAGATTCTAAACCTCCCTTAAAAAGCAGTCTACCAAAACCCTTTCAACAATGCACACCAAACCTCAATTCAAACCAACAACCTCGTAAACAAAAACAAACAACAATCTTTCGTCCTCTAACCTCAAACCGAACAGTGTCGGGTTGCAGAACGTAAACAAAAGGGTTAAAAATGGTGCGAGTGATCCCCGTGCACAATTTCAGCGAGCAGAACGTGAGTCAGATCGAGGAGCCGACGGCGTCCTGTGCGGTGAGCTCGTCTGCTCACGAGTACCTCCTGCTGGCCTCGGCGAGTCACTGCGTCGAGGTCCACGAGCTCAGCGGGCCTGAACTTAAGTTGTTTACAAGTTTCCCGACTGTTGACCTTGTGCAGATGATCGTCCATTGTTCGAAGGGCAACTATGTCGCGACCCTCGAGACGAAATCGTCGCGAGACAACGTCCACATCAACAACTTCGTTAGGATTTACGTCAATTGGGAACAGCACGATCACAGGTTTGCCATGCGAGCTCGGATAGCAGGCCGGGTGACGCCGAGCTTGAACAGACCGGTGAACGGGCTGGAGATGATCGAACTGCCGCTCAACTCGCAGCCGAGCGCAATTGCCTGTTGTCAGAAAACGGGCAACCTCCTGGTGGCCATGGGCTCCACAGCGGTCCTGTACGAATTTAAAATCGAGACCCAGCAGACGTCGAAGTTGAAGTTTGTTGACTTTGAGGCGCGACCTTGGTCGTTGGGGTTCCACTTCAGTCCGACCAAGATGGACATCATTGAGGATTTTATATCCGTTATGGACTCTTCGCACTTCGTCGTGTTTCGGCTGACCAATCCGTTTTATGAGGACATTGAGTACCTTGGCTCGGTGTCGTCCAATAATTCATCTTCTAATGACAAGACGACCATCTCGACCGATGTGCTCAAGAATGATTGCGAGGCTGATACCAGGTTAATGGAGAATGAATATTCTTAGTTGGGGCATTTTGAATTGGAAGATTTAACTATAGACTGAGAAAAGAAATTCTATTAAACATTATCCTTACTAATATATAAAAATGAAAATATGTTTGTTTGTTTGTCTATTTGTTTGTTTGTTTGTTTGTCAGCGAAAAACTCTAAAACTAAACGATATATTTGAAATGGAATTATACATGGTTATTCTTTAGCATCACAGAATTAAAATACGCTACTTTAAAATTTGATTTGAGAAGTCTTTTTTGAAAAAATTTCAAAAATATTAAATTTCAACTTTCTTTGGCGATGAATTTTCTTCCGTGTTTTGATGGATTATGTTCGATTAAAATACTGAATTTAACATCAATTGGGAAAATTAATACTTTCTGATTCAATAAATAATAAAACTTATTGAAAAAATTTAAATTTACGTTAATTTTTTAACAAAATCTTCAAAAATCCTGGACTGAGAAAATTTTTATCCAAGTGGATATATTTTGTTATACTAGACATGGAAATAGAAATGTTTTTTGTTACGTCGAAACATTATGAATAACAAAGACAAATACAAGACTCAAAAATTTTGAGATAATTCTTAACCATCTTTACTATAATAGTATATAAAAATAGTTCTAATGTAATATGAAAATTATGCCAAATGATAATGAAAATTGAATCGTGCAATGAATTTTTTATTATTCTAAGGTAATATTATTTTGATTATATTTTGGAATTTTCTCGATTTTGATACTCACAAACACAAACTTATTTTTGTTTTCATATCAAAGTAGAAAATGTGGAGATTACAACAATTGTACACTTATTGTTTTTAAATTTGATTTTGTAGTGACGTTATCCTGCATTCAATAGTGCAGCGATGCAAATATGCGTGCGAAGCACGCATTTTTAGCTAGTGTTATTATAAATATTTACTATACATTCACTATGTTTTGTAAATAATGATTTGTTATAAATTAACATATTTCTCTGGGAAGGTCAAAATGACCCATCCGTCCTTTACGGTCATTTTGTTTATAACTTTTTATGTAATACAAATTTTTTCGCGAAACTTTGGGAACATAAAGAGGATCACAAATGATGAAAAGTCATAAAATATCATAACATTTTGCTGCTTAGAACAAAAATTACAAGCGATCATATTGTCATTTTGGATCAAAATGACCCATCCGTCCTTCTAGTGTTAAATAACTATAAAAAACCTATGAATTTATCTACAAACAAAAATTGTTTAGACAGGTATGATCAAAGTAAAATAATCACAAAGAAGTATGAAATTTATTATTATTATTTTTTTTACTATTTTATTTGATTTAAAAATTAACCCTTAATTACTGCAATCGGCCTTAATTTAATACACTTTTTAGATATGCCCGCCGCGTGACAAGTATTTACAACATCAGTCACATCTTTATATGATTCTGGAGCTTCTTCCATGACTAATTTCGGCGACGCTACACGGATAGAAATTCCCATCTGTTCCAACTTATCCAAAACACTTGTGTAATCCAATTTTCGTCGCGACTTGGCTCTTGATAATGCTCGACCCTGAAATAAATTCAATCATCATTATTAATCACATCTTACAATTTTCTTTTTAGTATAATACAAATTCATTTATACAAGAAAAAAAAATCTCACCGCTCCATGACAAGTAGAACCAAATGTTTCCTTCATTCCCTGCTCTGTTCCAGTTAAAACATAACTGCACGTTCCCATTGTTCCACCAATTAAAACAGGTTGGCCAGTAAGTTGATAATCCACGGGAATCAATGGATGATGCGGTGGAAAAGCCCTTGTGGAACCCTAAAAACCAAATGTTTGTCCCAAAAATGTATAAAATGAATAAAACTATTCAAATTTACGCTAATTACTTTTGTCTCACCTTTCTATGAACGAGTAAAGTTTTCTGTTTACCATCCACAATGTGCTCTTCAACTTTGGCAATGTTGTGCGAGACGTCGTATATAACGTGCATGTCTAAATCATCTGGCGACATGTGAAATTGTTTTGCAAAAGCCTGAAATCATCAAGAGGATGTTTGTTTTTTTTTTACATTCGCTTTTCTCATATAAAAATGTTATGATGTAAAAATGGGGTGTTCAGATAAAATAAAATTTGTACCTGTCGACTTAAAAACGTCATCGAACTTCGGTTGACCCACGCAAAATTAGCAGCCGCAGCCATTGACTTGAGATAATCCTGCCCTTCTTGTGAATTGATATGAGCGCAGGCCAGCTGTCTGTCGTTTGTTTCAATGTTGTCTCTCTTCATTGCTTTTTCCATCTGTACCAAAGCATCTACGAATATTTTTGTCAAAAAAAAATTAGATTCTTGTTAAGTTTAAAATCTTCATAGACAAGTTGAAACAAAAATAAAAAATCACCTGTTGCAACTTGATGACCGAATCCGCGACTTCCCGAATGAATCATAACACAAATTTGACCTTTTTCTTCGATTCCCATCTTACTCGCTGCCCATTTATCAAAAATCTCATCAACGACTTGAATCTCCGCGTAATGGTTTCCGGCACCTAATGTACCTAACTAAAAACAAAATTTTCGTTAAAAACCATTCAATTCCATATTTTCATAATTTTCATAATTTTCATTTACTTGAGGTAATCCTCGCTTTTTAGCTCTCATGGATACTTTTGAAGGATCTGCATTTAACATTCTTCCATATTCTTCACAATGTTCTTTGTCTTCGGCCCAAATGTATCCTAAGAATAACAAAAATAAAATGGATAAAGTAATATTTGAATATTCTCTATATTGTGAGAATTGATAAAAATTTTCCATTACCTTCGCGTAGAGACCAGTCCATGCCCATTTCCAAAGCTTCTTCGAGGTCTCTAGCATTCATGGGGATAATACCTTTTGACCCTACACCAACAGGTATATGGTCAAATAAACTTTGGGCCAATTGTTCCTAAATTGAAAAATAATTTTACAATTTTCTTTTTATACTCTATTCTGTTTATTTTTGATTCTAAGAAGATTACTCAAACGCGGACAATATTATTATAAAAATTTATTGTTATTTGGCCGCTGATGAAATTCTTCGAGCTTTTTTGCAATTTATTATACCTTAACAGGTTGAACATCTTTCTCGAATAGGTTTGTTCGTAAAAGACGAACTCCACAGTTGATATCAAATCCTACACCTCCAGGAGAAACAATTGATTTCGGGTCATTCATATCAAACGCTGCCATATTACCTGAAACAATAAAAAAAAAGCATTTAAACAACTATTTCAAATGTTCCATCATTGTATACACGGAGAGAAAAAAATATAGAATAAATTCAAAAAATTTTAAAAATTTTACCATACAGTACAGTAATGTGGTCATAAATACAAAAATAAAAAAAGAAAAGTACAATCTTTTTTCTCCGTTCAATGAGGTACAGAATTTTCAAATTATAATAAAAACATAAACCTCTCAAAGATCTATGTTTGTTAATTAAATACCGATTGCAAATCCATAGCCAGAATGGACATCTGGAAGTCCCACAGATCGACCTACAATTCCAGGAAGGGCAGCAACATTGGCAATTTGTTTAACTCCTGGTAAAAAACCGCCAATTGCCCCAGGTCTGCAGGCATTACGTAATTCCTCCAACATAAGAGCTTCCAATTTCTGGTTAACGTAAAATACACCTTCAACCTAAAAGAAATTAAGATTTTTTAATGAAATTAATTATTGATAAATTAATTGAAATTGATTTAAAATTTATATACCTTCATGTTAGGTTGAAAACCGATTTTAATCCTCCAGGAATGGTCGCTTGTTTTTTCTAAATATTTGAGTTCTTCGTCGTACTGCCTAACCACCATCTTGACAATCCAAATAATATGCCTATATGAAAAAATTAATTAATTAATTAAAACAGAGTATATCGATTTCTTTGTTATTGCATCATTGTTAATTTTCTTGACAGCTCGTTGCTCCTTTTTTGTAAGAACCAAAAATTCATTATAGATTTTTTAAGTTTTAAGTTGACAGGTTGACACGTTATTTAATTATTCATTTACAAATAAATTACCGTAATATTTATGTTTACCTTATCCACGTGTATATTGTGTAAATAATTAATTATTGGTCAAATAGTTCTTGTTTATATCTGAATATGTTATACACATAACCCCTTAATCAAAATATATTAATATTTAGTTGCAATTAATTATCAAATAGTGAAACGGGATCGATTTTTTGAAATTAAAACATGTAATGATTTGTCCATAACATTTATTTCCCATTGGTGTAACTTACTTTATTAGATATAATCAGTAAATACGTTCCGATCAGGTCCAAGCCGTATCTACTCATATACGTTACACGTACGTCGGTGTCACCATGTATGTGTGTGAATTTCAACACATATGAAGCAAAAGTATATGAGCGAATGTAATGAAGTTAGTCTGCAAAATAATAATTTCAAAAAAACGGTAAAAATGAAATTTGGAATACTAAATTGATACCTATATTAGAATAAGATTTTTGGGGTAAAAATAATCGGAAATGTAACGAAAATATTACAGTGGTTATAATGATGTTTGACAATTTTTTATGAATATTATTTTTTATTCATTTTTTAGATTTTTTAGAATTAAATTTTCGAATAGAATTTTAGAATACTTTATATAAAATTCTATGCTATTTTAGAATAACATTTTCTTAAATTTTCTGTTGAATATTTATTTTTATTTTCAGTTATAACAAACAATATTATTCTGATTATTTTTGGACTGCCTGACTCTATATTCAATTATCATTTTTTTAATAACAAATAATACAAAACAATTCTTCAACTCTGAGAAACAGATTTCGTAGTTAATACAAGCTATAATGTGCTCATTATGATACGAAATAGTAAAAAAAAGTTACGATATAATTGTACTGAGAACAACCTAGATAGTAAATTTTTACATTGTAATCATGTAAATACGCGTTCAGTATTTTTCATGAGATTGAATTGCAATTACAAATTGTATAAACGGAAACAAAAATCTTTTTTTTACAAGATAATCCTTTTATTTTTCATTAATCATTTTAAAAAATTGAAAAACTTCAAATGTGCACATAGTCGATACGAACAATCCACCATCATCGATGTGACTAAACATGACACTTTTGTTACAACCAATATCTTCTAAAGGAATTAAATTTTTTTTCTGATTTAGCAAATATTTGATACGTAGCTAAATAACTATTTATGAACAAATTAACAATACATATCGTTAAGTATTCATCAATTAAGATATGTTTGATCTAAACGAAAACTTGACAACACTCAGAATTTGAAAAGCTAACAAAATTAGTATATTTTAAATAAAATTCATTAAAATTCAGTCATTATACGATTTTTGGATGTTCTTTAAAAAAAATTACAATTTCATAATTTTAACTTACGATACAAATATTAAAAATGACTATTTGTGTTTTTTATCATAACAATATGAAAAAATTACGATTCAAATTGTACGACATTGGTTTCTCAGCGTATGATTATTAAAAGGTACAAGAAAAAAAGTTACGACAATCATTTTATCACTTTTATTCGTTCTTTACCGTATGATCAAAAGTTACAAATTTACAAACATCAACGATGATTTGAATGTTAACAACAAAAAAGGCCACTCCGGCTATCCAGATTTCAACAAAGGTATTCCTGCCCTGAAACTCGAGCATGTACGCCCAAAACAGCCAGAGTGCCTGGGCGCCAACCCAGGCCCCAAGGAGGGCGCCAAATCTCTCGGCTCTCATCCTGATAACTGGCAAAGCCACTGGTAACAAGGACAAGAACCAGAAAAAGTACTGCGAGGTCATGACCGGGTTGTAGGTCACCATGATCATGGCTTGAACGAAAAGACCAAACTCCAACGTTTCCTTCCTTCCAAACTTGAATGACGTCACAGCCAGCAACACCAGCTGGGGCAGGAACGTGAGGATCTTCTCGAACAAACTTGGCGCCACATTTGCAGTCAGATAAAGCATATAAAAGTAAACTGAGAAGTTGTGCTTGGCATCCTTGCGAATCAGATGATAAATAAGACTTTCGTAGAGGAACTGATAGCCATAAAACCAGTAGCAGATCCAGGTCAACGAGCCCAGACTAAACAAACACGCGAGCACCAATTTAATCTGACTCTTATTGGGAATTAACAAATTTCGCTTTCTCAGAGAAAGGTATAGGGTGAGACTAAAAAGAAGAGGGTATAATCTAAAGTGGATTGATAACCCGTGCAAAAGTCCGGCTAGGATGCTCTTTTCAGATCGTACAGCCAGGATGGTTGCCAGCACCAGCAGGGCGGATATCGAGTCGGCGTTTCCCCTGGTGGAAATGATGATGCTGAGAGGATTGTAGAGCCAAAGATAAGCGAACAAGTCAGCCAACCTGTGGCCTTTCAGCATCCGCCTAATGAGAATTGTAACGAGGATGTCTGTGCAGGAGAAGAGCACCTTGCCGAAGTCGCTGCAGAGGTACTGATTAGGCGTGAGTATGAGGGCCAACAGGGGCGAATATCTGTAGGTGTGACGATCGTAGGGCGACTTCCCCTCGGTGACGAGCCTCGCTGCGTCGGAGAAGACCTTGTAATCCACATCGGTGTAGGGAACTGCGAAAAACTTGTCGTGAAAATGAGAGTAGATTATCAAAACAAGTCTGACGGCCAGACCGATGACGCAGTTGCACGAAAAATCGGAACGATTCATTTTCGATTGGTACAATTTAAGGACATTTCAAAGTCGAGTTTTTCGGTTCTTCGCAGCTTTTTGCAAGCAGCGTTTCAGCTCGTTGAATTCGACTGAGCAGTCATCTTTGGATAAGTTTGAGCTGTTTATCGAACACTTGGCGTACTTGGTTGCGGCTTCCCCGCACTCGGCTAACAGAGCTGGGTATTGGCGCAGTCGATTTCTCGCGCTCTTCACAGCATCCATTCTAAGAATTTTTCTTTTGTAACACTAGTCGTCTAATTGTATGGACATCTTGTATTTGCCATCTCTGTTTATGGTCAAGTCAAAGATTGGCTTACTGAACATAATCATAGAGAAACCGACGAGTGTAAATACGAGAGTGAAACGGTGATTTCTTTGGAACCAATTCAAATCTCTGGTGGTTTTTCGCAATGGTGTCCCCACGACGCCGACTCTATCTCTTGGGTTGTTCATTCTCTAATTTTGCACTTTTTTCTGTAAAAAATTGATTCGTTAGGTTGATTAAAATGGTGTTTTGAAAAAAATGATTCAAATCATATTGGTGATAACAAAAACATACGGAGGAATATACCCACACGGACAGAAATATATTTTAAAATATATTTTACGTATATTTTATAACTTTAAAATATAACTGTTTATATTCTACATATAAGTCAAGTAGAAATTATTTAAATATATTTTTTTGATAAAATTTATATGATATTTCGATAAAATTATCAAAAATATACGGAGGAATATACCCACAAGGACAAAAATATATTTTATGTATACATATTTTATAGATCTAAAATATATCCGTTTATATTCTACATATGAGTCATATATAAATTATTTATATATACTTTTATCAATCAAATTTATATTTATTTTATTTTATTTATATGATTTATTGTTACTTTATGAATAATTTATAAATGACTTATATGGAGAATATATACAGATATATTTTAAATATAGAAAATATACGTAAGATATATCGATTTGTATTTTAAAGTATAATAATATGAATTTTAAATTATAACTTACGTAATCAACAGTTTTGTGCTCATAAGGTTTAGAAGTATCAATTCCGCTGCAAACCAAAGATACCTCTTTATGTTTAACACAGCATTGTCTTAATTCTTCAATAACACCTTCGCACCTCGACGGCTGATAGACGTTATCTTAAAACAAAAAAAAAGAATAATCAGTAAAATTATTCCAACGAGGATGTCACCGCGTGATACAGACAATAAAAATCAGAACCTCTTACTTTTCAAACAAGTTTGCAATTTGCATGCCAGAGGCTTACAAGGATCAGGATTTGGCATAAGTGTACTTCGCTATTACCTGAATCAATATCGAAATCTATTTCCTCTGAAAAACTGTAATTCCTGAAAATGTTGATCTATTTTTCTATGACGAATGTTTTAGATCTGTTTCCATGTTTTCAACTTTCAACTACATTTGAAGACATAACCTCAAACTCATTTGTCGATCAACAAGAATGAGCGGGAAACTTAAAAATTTAAAAAAGAAACAAAAAATATATTCATTTTATTTCATGGTGTTTTTTTTAATGTTGTTATTGTTTTTGCTGTTGTTACAATTTGATTAGAGGAAAAAGGGAAAATGAAAAAGTCAAACATTTACGCTGCCTTAAATTTATTCAATTATCATTACAATAAGATGCTGTACTTCAAAGGGTCAACAATATTATTAAATATTTCGTGTATCGCATTGATTTTTTTTAATACTTCGAAAACAATATGTTTACTATAATTTCATATAATTAATATATATTTTTATATAATCATATATGTAATATATTAAAATATACATCTTGTAATATTTGCAGTATTGTAACGTAATCTATGTACAGTTGTGGATAAGGTATGTACAAAATAACTGCACCTCAGAAAGTCAGTTTTTTTTATATCATCGTCATGCGCTCGATTTCGCTATATTTAAACTATTTAAATAAAAAAGATGGATACAGAGAATGTGGAATCGACATCACAAAGACGTTCAAACTAAAAACATAAATTTCCCATACTAAAAATCTATTTTCTTTGAAAAAATTCAATCTTGTCTCTTATTTTCGCTGAGTTGTATAAAATTTTATTCTAAAAACCTGTCTTGTCTTGTATAAAAAGTGTAAAAAAATTTATTTGTATAAATAAATTGGGTAAATATTTATAAAACGCATCCTTGTACACGGAAGAAGTAAAGGAATTTTACATGCGAGTTCAATACACAATTTTTTTGAAAAAAAAAAGTCGCTCAACTTCCCGAGGAAAGTTACTTGCAGAAAATGAAAAAATTGTCTTGACGTCGACAAAATAAAATTCATTTGCTCTCTTCTTCCGTGTATGTAATGAACAAAAATATTAATAAATACGTGCATTCTGTTGAGGTAAACTGTGTGTATCTAAAACAAAACACAATGTCTAATAGGTACTCTGTGGTTTCGGGAACTGACATGTCAAGTCATTTACATTACATAGATTTCATAAATACTTTCGATTAGGAAACAATAATTTCATTGAGAAACCGATGTCGTACAACTTGGATAATATTTTTTTTTGATATTGTAATGAGAACAACACAAATAGTAATTTTTACTATTTTGATCTTAAGTTACAATATAAATTTTGTTAGCTTTTCAAATTCTGAGTGTTGTCAAATTTTTGTTAAGATCAAACATATCTTAATTGATGAATACATAACGATATTTATTGTTAATTTGTTCAAAATTTTAATGCATAATAGTTATTTAGCTACGTATCAGATATTTGATTATATTGATTATAACAAAAGTGTCATGTTCAATCACATGGTGGTAGATTGTTCGTATCGACTATGTGCACATTTGAAATTTTTCAATTTTTTAAAATGATTAATGAAAAATAAAAGGATTATTTTGCAAAAAAAGATTTTTGTTCCGTTTATACAATTTGTAATCGCAATTCAATCTCATGAAAAACACTGAACGCGTATTTAAATGATTACAATGTAAAAATTTACTATCTAGGTTGTTCTCAGTACAATTATATCGTAACTTTTTTTTACTATTTCGTATCATAATGAGCACAATATAGCTTGTATTAACTACGAAATCGGTTCTCAGAGTCGAAG
>JAAMPD010002241.1:63222-74403 GCA_025266255.1 Trissolcus basalis
AATTTTGGCTCAGTAACTGAATTCGTTTTACGATTAACAGTTACCTTGAGTCCTCCCCTTAAAATACTGATTTTAACATCAATTGGGAGAATTAATACTTTCTGATTCAATAAATAATAAAACTTATTGAAAAAATTTAAATTTACGTTAATTTTTTAACAAAATCTTCAAAAATTCTGGACTGAAAAAATTTTTATCCAAGTGGATATATTTTGTTATACTAGACATAGAAATAGAAATGTTTTTTGTTACGTCGAAACATTATGAATAACAAAGACAAATACAAGACACAAAAATTTTGAGATAATTCTTAATCATCTTAACTATAATAGTATATAAAAATAGTTCTAATGTAATATGACAATTATGCCAAATGATAATGAAAATTGAATCGTGCAATGAATTTTTGATTATTCTAAGGTAATATTATTTTGATTATATTTTGGAATTTTCTCGATTTTGATACTCACAAACACAAACTTATTTTGGTTTTCATATCAAAGTAGAAAATGTGGAGATTACAACAATTGTACACTTATTGTTTTCAAATTTGAATTTGTAGTGACGTTATCCTGCATTAAATAGTGCAGCGACGCACTAGTCGCTAGTAATTCATAAATGAAAATCTACTGAGTGCAGTACATGAAGACCGAATCTAAAAATTCGTGAAAAATTATTGAAACTTACAGCAAATTTTGATGAATGAGCATGAAAATATTACTTAACTAATATTAATTTGATATCAACTTTTCATGTTACGAAATATTGTAATTTATATTTTTATGAAGTATACAAGTCTGTTGAATTGTTTGTACAAATCTATAAACTATATTATATGCAGACATCTGAGCCACGTTATTTGAATTTTCAATGCCTGTAGAATCATCTTATACCTGCTGCAATATCATTAAATATATAAATGAATATATTTTTCAATACCAAATTCTACGCAGAACTTAGAAAAATTTTTAATTTATTTAGAAGAAAAATTATTATTGGCAAATAACTTTCTTTTATGTTCAAAATAACCCACGCTTAAAATGAAAAGTACAAATCTATCTTTCTCATTTTGAAGATGTTTATAATCCAAGTTAAAAACCAATTCAAAATATAATACATTACTTGAAAAATAGGCTCAAATAATCTAATTAAAATATCCTTCATCTAGGTCCAACTCGAATTACAACTTCAAATCCAAATCCAACGAAGAGAGCATCTCGTACAGTTCCAAAGATCTATCCAGGAGCAGTTTGGATAAAAACTCGAACATCCACCCGTACAAGTCCAGGCCGGAGAAGAACGACTGTATCGACTGGGACCGGCTGGTCCAAGACGAAAGGAGGGAAACGAGAAAACTGCTAACATCAGATCTAATAGCGGAGGATTCGCTGCCCATCACCGTCGGACTCCCTTCCATCAGTCTGGAACGAGTTGGCCCCATCAGAGCCTTGAGTCCCTTCGAGTTGAATTCGCCCGACACTGAAGTGTACATCAAAACGACCTCTCCCGAAGACGGTTGGTCTGAGAACTACGTCGTCAAGAGCATCCTGAGACTGAAGATCGTCATGTCGCACGAACTGATGCTGGACAGTGGTTTCGAGTACTTCACCTGCTCCGTTTTGAAACCCCTGTATTTGAAAATCAATCAGTCCAGTTGTATCAAAAAGTCGATCCTGCATTCAGAAGAGTTCAGGTACCTCAACGGTATCACCTGCCTGATCTGCACCGTACAGGAGGGCTTTGTCTACCACTTTTCCACCGACACGAATTCCGAACCTGTTTGCCTCACTTCGTACCCGTTCACTGCGCCCGTCAGCCATGTGACGTTGGAGTACACTGTCCTTCACGCCCTGACCGAAGCTGGATTGGAGTCCTACACACTTCGCATACCTCATTACGTTGCTAAGACACTGTACAATGTCTACGATACAAATGTCATCTACCCAGACATCTCCGAACCAGTTTGTTTGATTGGCTTGAGACCATTCTTGGGAATCCAACAGCTTCTGAGTTCCAGGTCCTTTGTGGTCCTCCTGGCCAAGGCTGACGACTCCTGGACGTTGTACTCGCTGAAGATGCCGAAGATCGAGGAGATTTACTTCGATATCTTAACCGCGGCTAAAAGCCACAAGACATCCAATCCCTCGACGTACAGGCATCTCTTGGAGGAAGCCTGTTCCATGCTCTGGCTCGCTAAGAACGTCAACACCTACAGGCTGACTGACCACGAGAACCAGGAAAAGAATTCGAAGCTGCAGACGTTGTACCACCAGACCTGCGCGCTGCTGGGCGACTTTTACATCAGATCCGAGTGCAAGATGCACTGGCACCTTTGCATTCAGTTTTACAAGATGTCTGGACTGAAGCCGGACGAGGTACTGACGAGGAAGTCCGTTTATAATGCTCCCGGCCTTCTTTCTTATGTCACCGAGATCCTGCTGACCATTAATAGTGGTCCAGAGGCGGACGCCCTGTTCCAAGGTCAGAACATCATAGACATCATAGCGATGGAGAATAAGGAAGACCTTCTGAAACTGATCCTGAACAGCACGGTTCTCAGGGAATACGCGACGGAAAAATTGATCAAGCTCATTTCGTCTAAGGAAAAAGACGACCTGACGAGAATTGCCTTGGCACTTTTGTACATTCATGCAGACAAACAGGACCATGCTGATAAGATCATCGAACCGGTGTCCAAGAGCGCTTTGCGCAGCACTCTCCTTTCTCTACCTCACCTCCTTTTTGAGGAAACTATCATAAACGCTAAACGCCCGGTTCTGCTTTCCTTCTCCGAGTTCGCTGGTATTCTTATCCGCAGGAAAACTGTAGTCTTCGCTGATATCCTCACAGGTCTTATTGAGAAGGACCATGCGAACTTAAACCAGGTGATTCAGGCCTTCATGGAGTACCTTCCCTCGAGGGTCGGGAGGGACGGCCATGACGACGCCTACGCCTTGCAACTTTTTATAGAAACTTATCTTCAGAGCTACTTCCGCGGGACTGGCAAAGATCTTTCGGCTGTGAGGGCGGAGATCTCGCAGAATTATATTATTGTCGAGGCTTTGAAGATCCTAGTCCGATCCTATCTGGGGAAACTGATGCAGGTGGGGGTCCATAAACATGATGACGAATCCAAAGACAAGTACCTGTTCATTCAGCTGAGACCAAGGTACCTCGACAAGATGCCGCCCTGTAGCAAGGACTTTCAGAAAATCCTCAATTCGGAGAGCATCAGTGAGATTGCGAAAATCACCAGTATTGAAAACGAGGCTGGAGTCAAGTCCGAGCTTTTGAAATTGCAGGCTCTTCTGGCGAGCGAGATCTTGCCACAGGAATGCCTCGATGAGATTGAGAGGTTTCTGGATACTGAGAACGTGGTTGGCAGCCTGGCTTTCAAAACGCTCATCATCTCTGATAAACAGACGGTTACTAACATGCTGATTGAAAATTGTCCACAGGCTGTGCTATCTTATGCTAAGGTATATAGACGTTTCTAGATTGTCAGATTAAAATTCTTCTTCCTTATTGTCGTTGAAAATGTTTGTTCATTTTATATTTTCATTTTGTAGTGCAAATATACGCAGCCGTCTGAATGGGAATTCTTGGTGGAGATGCTCAGGGAAAAATCGTGCAAGCCGGATATCAAACCCGAATTGAAATTTTTTTTTGAACAAACTTTGATAGGTGTGTAAAACTGAAATAAACGTAGTTGTTTCGGTTATAATATATGTATTGAAATGATTGATCTGTTGTTTCAGAAACATTAAAACACGCAGCTGTTAACATTCCTTCGCAATACCTCAGCAACGTTTTCCCCAAGGATGAAACGGGATACCCTTTTCAAGAACATGTAGAAATTTGCGCGCAGACCGTTTGTGCTGAACATGTGAAATCGCTCATTAAAGAGATGACCCAGCAGCTTCTAACTGAAGTAAATATTCACATTTTCTTTTGACTAATTGAATTATTATTAGAGTTGAATTTTTTTTTTTAATTGTTTGCTAATGTTAATGAGCCACATTTTTCAGATTGTAAAACATCGTCCACAAGCACCGAACTACGAAATTTCTCAGAGAACTGGAGAACATAGTGGTGGGGAGATCAACAACGTTTCCTGATAAACGAGGGGACATCAAGAATTGATTTTGACATGACGTATACAATGATCTTTTTATTTTATAAAAGGTTAAAGGATGTTCGCCTCATTAGAACATTTTTTGGAAACTTTTAGAAACTGTTAGGAACTATTGACTGATTAAACGTAACAGTAAAGATAAACAAAATTAACCATTTATGTTTCAAAGATAAAAAATATTGAACTTCGTGAATTTGATCAATCAAAAAGGTAATCAAACATTGGAAAAGAAATGTTATAAGATGGACCTAATATTTTTATGTTGCAAAGATCATTGCATTTGGAACGTGAGTTGAATGTTGAATTCAATGGTTTATTTCACTCGTCGATTTTCCATGTAAAAATATTCTCAAAATCAAGCTCAAGGCTTGTAAAAATTGATAAGTCGAATAACTTATATACACATTTTTAATTCGTCATGATTCAATAAATTTGAAGTGCCTTGTTAGTTGAAATTGTCGGAAACCTTGTTTTCAAAAAAGTTCGAACCGAATTGACCTCAGCTTTAATTTCGGCTACATATTTAATAAGGTTTTTCAAAGCAATTCTTAAATTTGTCTTGTTTCATCAGAACAAAATACTATTTTTTGTTTTTGCTCACTTGGAGAAAACAAAATTGAATCAAAGAAAACCAATTGAGTTTAATTAAAGAAAAAAGTTACTTCATGTTGAAAACAAAAATGACACGAAAGAAACTTTACATGGAAGAACCTTTCAGTTTACTTTGTTTTACACTTTATAAACGTAGTGTTTATCCAGTCGTTCCACGATATTAATATCTTGTACATCAAGTTTTTTCGATTAACCAATAAGTTAACAAAAACTGTGAGATTTTTTTACGAAATGAACTGGGGGATCAATTTCAACACCAAAAAATGTTTCTCCAGCTTCTTTTAAACGTCATACAATTATGACGAATTGCGAATTCATTTTTTTTTTTCGATAATAATTTATAACGAATATTTATAAATAAATATTTATAATTTATAACGAATTATACAAAACATAAATCATGGATTTGAAACAGTGATGTTATACGTATTCAGTGAATGAATACTTTCCAAAAACTGCTAATAAATTAAACTTGGTGTACAAAGTATTTACACTTTATACAATTTGTAACACTTTCATGTAACTATAAATGTTGACACAATTTTTTTATTGAAAGAGAGAGAACGTTAATAACGATATCTTAGAATAACTACATGATACTCTTCTTACAGCGAATGTTTGTAAGTTACAAAGTTACGAATTAGGGACAAATGACGGAACATGAATTGCTTTACTTTTCAACGGATAAAGTAATTCGGTTGATGAATAAAATCACAAAAAGTTTTGTTCGATTCTTTTAAAGAATTTTTAAATTGTTTCTAGTTTGTATCAATTACATTCAGAAACAAATTATTCGAGCAAATTTTAATATATTATTATATTATTTATCAAGACGTACAGTGATGGTTATTTGTAAATTGTAATTCGATTCTATACACTTTGTTGATAGAGATAAATTAATATATAAAAGTGCATACAAAATAAATAAATATTAAAAGTGAATTTAAACGAATATTAAAAAAAATAAAAATAAAAAAATACTCTATCCACTTTATTCCAACACGTTGGGAAACAACATGAAATTATGTTATGGAACAAAAGTGGTTAATTATTATAGAACTGAATGTGTAATAAGCATCACTAGAGTTAATTGGAGTTAAAAAAAGTACAACATTTTGAATCAATCTTGTACTTTTTTTGCGTCTGAAGATCTCAACCATTCTAGTCATAATAAAATTATGATTCTAATGAAATAAAAGAGGTATGTGTTTTTAAGAAACTAAACTGAACGCAGCGCGTACCTATGGTGAGACGTTTAAAAACTGAAAAAAAACATTACCTAAAGAGTATGAACAAACCAAAATGTCGTAATCAAAAATGTAGTTGGATGAAAAAAATATGTTTTATCTTCGTTAATTGTATTGTGTAAACAGTGAGACATTCTGTTGTTAATTATTGTGTTGTTGAGCTGGTTGAAAACAAATGTGAAATCTAAACTTTAGATCTAAGTATGTTTAGATCTGCATCTGAGATTTGTGTACTGAAAGTAGAGTACAATTAAAAAGAAGAAACAAATAACTTAATTATAGTATACGTATGCAAAAATCAACCGGTACCATAATTTGCAACAAAATGAAACTTAGCTTCAAGCAAAATGTTATGAATCAAATTATTATAAAAATGTGAAAAATCTATTTATAAATCTTACTATAATTGAATATTCTATTGAAATAGAGCGTATGTCAAATATTTTTTCTTAAATTGCTTTAATTGCATTCAGGTGATAGAAATTTCAAAAGAAAAGAAATAAAAAATATATAATGTAACGAAACGAGCTGATTGGGCTATTTTTAAATAGTTTATTTAAAATATGATTTGATGGACTCAAAAATTCTTTGAGAAACGTTCTATTCTATATATTTATCAAAAGTTGATTCTGGCCAATAAATGAATAAAACTATGTACCGTAAAAAGACACACTAAAACATAATTTGTGTTTTTCATTTCTAAACAAATTTTTATATTTACATAATATAAAAATATTTCATTGATCCATTTTGTAAAAAAAATGACGATACGAGATTCAAATGATGGTTCGATTACCGCGCTTGCGCCAACAGTTTGGATGGCGTTTCAGTCGTTTCTAATATTTTTTTTCTTTATATTAATTTATTTGTAAAAGTATACAAACAAATAGCAAAACATAATATTTTCAGATTGCATAGTTTTATTAATTAATCCTATCTTAATTTCATGAGAAATTGTTTGAATCAAAACACTTGCTAAACCGCTGAACTAACCTCAAAAATTTTGTTTTGCGGTGTCGGTGCGCATTCCAGTTTCAAGTTCCTGCGAAAGAACACACGTGTTTTGTAAACTTCACATGGTTTTGTTTATTTTTTGATTGTCAAAAATAGTGTCAACAATTGTCCAAAATAATTGTCAACTATGACAACAGTATGTAACAAAACTGATTTATCAACAAAAATCAATTCAAATTCATTTCATTTTATACTTTTCAAATTATGAACTAACAGAATCAACATTTTTAGATGGGTACCACACAAAGAATCAACGACAGCTTTGATCAACACAAAACTAAATCAAGCAAAAACACGCTTGAGTGGTTTGAACCTTCTGACTGAGAGTTTGGACCAAATATCACCGGAGTCTTTGCACCAGTATGCCAATTTATGGTTATCAAAGGCTCTACAGGAACTGGAGAACATCAACAATGACACTTGCAACATCAACAAAATTTGTAGAGCGATTGGTTCGCTTATTGCGACTATGAGAAATTTTGCCGAGCTCAAAAAACTTGTGTCTTTGCAGTATGTCAAACAATTTATCAATATCATTTCAAACTTTGAACCAAACAAGAGAAGCGGAGGTACTTTTTATTTGTTAGCTATGTTGCTGTATAATTATCCAGAAGTATGCGCCAGGTTTCAGGTAAAATTAATTTAAAAATTTAATTTCAAATTTATATATTTTCTTTTTATATATTTCTTTTTCCCCTGATTATATAAAATGTATATGATATTATATTTTCTAAATTTTATTTTTATATTTCAGGAATCTCTGACGAAGGTGATCCTCTCAGTAATAGACTCAGATAACCAAGTGATGGTTGCAAATGGAGCGAGATGTTACGCGCTGTTATCAAAAGCTATTGAAAAGTTATTTAAACCGGCAACGTCCCAGCCAAACTATACTGGTTATATGTACAATGAGTATCTAGTTTGCAATACACTGCGCTCCATTATAGACGAAATACTTACTGAACAGGATACCGAAACTAGCAGTTCAGAAACATTAGACTTGCCATCCATCAGTCAAGATGATGTTTTAGAATATTTTGGCGCTATTGAGAGGAGAATAAAAAATTTGTGTGTTTATCTAAGCACGATGCTCAGGTAAGATTAAAAAAGAGGAAAATAACATTCGTATTCGTAAAAAATTATGAGGATTGAAAATGAATTTCTATTTTTCACAGGACGAAAGTAAATACTACGTCAGTGTCAACTAACGATATCTTGGAACTGTTGTGTAGAAGTTTTGAATTGACGATGCAGGCGAAAAACAGTTTTTCAGTTCGAGAAGAACATCTGCAATCAATCCTGCTTAGAATGTATATAAGTTTTTCATCAGTTTTGCAAGCCTTTGTCGTTGGGTAAGTTCTTTTTCAATGTTTTTCTTAATTGGATTATTTCATTTATCACAACACTATTTTGAATTGATATTTAATAATAAATTCAATTTATAATTTTCAGATTTGGACCTGATTTGTTACCCAAGGCGATTCCAATTTTGCAACTCGTTTCACAAACGTTTGCTTGGACAGAGAAAATTTCTGAAAAGCAGCTGGCACCCGGTGTTTCAAAATTAGTTACTAATGTACGAATCGAAGCGTACAAATCGCTGTCGATTTGGTTGAAATACTGCGGCTCTGCCTCGGCAATAGAATGGATTGCTGACAAGCTCATTTCTTTTATTTTGAAAGATGTGATTCCAAAGAAACTAAATGTTCTACTTGGGGTATGCATTACATCTTTTATCAGTGATAAAACGCTTTGAATTTAGATTAATTCTTCTAATTATTTTGTTAGACTCAAAACACACTCTTTATGACAAAGAAGGCCTACAAAAAGTTCAAAAATATTTCAATATCTGAAGAAAGACGTTCAGATGAAATTCACTCGTTCAAACCACATAAATCTGCGAATGCTGATTTGAGCATTGAAGCATTAATTGCTCTGCAAAAGATGATAAGCAGGGGAAACCAATTCTTGAAACCAGCATTCTACGAGGTAACTATTGATTTATAAACATCTTTTTAATTCAAAATACGATGTTTGCAAATTATTTAAACGTTGATTTTTTTTTATTTGTAGAAAGTTGAAGGTGAACTGATCCCATTCACATATTACCTGTACACTACCATATCTCCCGGTCAACAGTACAAACTAAATACAAGGTGTCGTTTGGAGCTGCTTTTGACTTTGAAATCACTTATAGTTAACTTACATCCCAGCAAACCCGCTCCAATTGCCAATTTGATAGAAATATTCAGACTGGCTCAGAACGATCACTGTCCAAAAATATCAGAAGAGGCTGATCTGGTTTTGGCAATTTTGGAAAAAATCTGCCACCCAGTTGCGCCTAGTTTGTTTTTGCCAGTTTCTCTGAGTTCTCAAACAAAACGTCACTCACTTTCTGCGCCCGAGGAACTGAATGGCTTGCCGCAGAAACAGCAGAAAACAATTCCTCTTTTAAACATCACTGAAACTGACAACTCGAGTTCGAATAATGAAGATATAACTGAAACAAACAAAGATAATGAAAAAGAAAACAATACGGAGGCTGAAAACCAAAAGTCAGACGAGAATTTGAACTTGAGTGCCAACAATTCGAGTGACAGCTCGTTCGCTTCTTGCGTGCAAGTTTATGACAGTATGGATATTGATGAAGCAGATTCTCTCGTTGAAAATAGCAAGGGATTGATTCTTGATTCGTCTAAGAATGAAACGTCTCAAGATCAAGTCGAAGAAATTTTTCTATCAGATGAAGAAGGCACTTTCAGTCAGGAAACTTTGAACGGAAACTTGAGCCAGAATGAAATCCAGATTATCTCAGAAGATTCAGAAGAAAGCCAACTAAATATGGAAGATAAACAATTGCTGTCTGTGAGTGTTTCAGAAAAGAACATGGAGGAAATCGATGAGATCCTACAACTTTTCCACAACGAACCGACGACTGATTGAAATGCTAAAGAAAACACTCGTTTCTACTTTGTTCGTTTTTATAATGATACTTTTCTAAGTGTTCTACAAGTTATTAAGAAATACAAACAGATATTTTGTAAAGTCGCGTTCATCTTTTTCATCCCAATAAACCTCCAAAGTTTGACAGCGGCTTAGTAATTGTCGTATTTCGAACAGTTTCTCCACTTTGTCGTTTTCCTATCGAGATGCTTGGCGTGACTTTAGGTAGAATTGAACCACCTAATCCAGTTTTCACTTTATCGATCACTTTTTTGGGCGTTTCAACCACGGTGTCAACTGTTTCCAAAGTCGTTCGCAAAAAGTTGCACGCGGCTGACTGCATTCGTTGTGCCAGTCCCATCCACAATGCTATCTCACAGAATCTAAAACCAAATTACACCTAAAATAATCAATTTCAATCAACACCTTAACCAATCAAAACTGTAAGCTTACCGAAAATTCTTCATAAGTTTTGGTTCTTTTCCTACACTGATATAATTGTTCTCTGCTTCAGAAAAGAACGTATTCTCATTTTCACCACTCTTTCCACTTCTATCATCCAAATGATACTGTCCACTTCTAGCAAATTGGGCAACCATGTCGGTGAAAGTATCAGTAACTTGATTGTCTTCTTCGTTCACTTTTTCTGTTACAATTTTTTCCCCAAACAATGACTGTGGTTCAAATAAGTATCCCAGATCATCCCCAAAGTTGAAAACTACAATTAAAATAGTTAAACCTCTAATTTTCCTTCTCTCTAAATACATAAAAGTTCTTTTCTTTAATTTTTGTTTGGATTTTGTTTGATGGTGTTTACTTACTATTTTCTGGAGGATTTTTGCTGACCATCGGCAACCCAGAGAGAAATCTCGACCCAGTTTTCTGTTTGCCAACGTGATCAAAGCTGTAAAAGATGGTCTTAGATTTTTGCGCCCAGTATTTAGCAGTCATATAAGCCGGGACGTTGAACAAGGCATCCTGAATTGCATCCTTGATACCAGAGAGCGACTGCTTCGAACCTTGAAAGTACTTGGTAAAGGCAGTGGTGGTAAAATATTTTGTGATGTTAAAAACGGGGATGTTTTTCTGTAACTTAGGCACCAGTTGGTTGTTCACGTATTCTGGGTCCTCGTTCAGTCTGCTTATGATTTCTTCTTTGTGTTTCACCAAAAACTGCTCCCTGCGCTCCGTTGGGGGCTACTCCCATCATCAAGGGAATATCTGGAACAT
>JAAMPD010002242.1:0-16240 GCA_025266255.1 Trissolcus basalis
ATTATACATGTGTTAATATTTATTTATTATTTATATAGTTATATAATCCCGAATAAAGTATGAAAGTATGAATGACATATGGTACATCCTAGGACGCGTTTACACAAAAGTGATTTATTAGAAAAAAGGTTCTTGATATTGGTCATATGAAAATTATTTCATTATATTTTACACAAACTAGCTGTGGAAGCTAAAAATAAAGACCATCTATTTATCTATCTCTTTCTCTAATTAACTGTGCTTTTTTTCTGTTACACCCCGGCGCCCTGATTGTTTTAGATATTAAAGTAGTTTATAAGACTAGTTTTCTGAGTTTTTTATTATATATTCTTATTTTTAAGACCATAGTTTGTAAGTGTCGATGATAAGTTTAAATAGATTACATATTTTTAGAACCATTGTTGTTCAGCTTTTCTTTTTACCTGTTTCTCCTTTTCCAGAACATTTTTACCTGTTTTCCTTTTTTATCTTATTTCAGAGTGTTTTTTTTTCAGCGTGGGGTGAGGATCATGACGTCATTGACTATAGTGTCATAGATCCCCTCTTTTTCACGTCTAATTATGACGTCTAATGACGTCGCTTTTTGATGTGTAAGCAAAAAGTCGTGTAACCGGTATGGAACAGATACCTCAAAATTGTTTAAGGTGTCTGTCCCATACCGGGTACCTTACTACTATCATAGTTTGCTTGCAGGGAGCTTTCACGTTAACTACTACTCCTTGTCAGAATTAATACTTCCAGAAAAACGTGAGAACCACGTTACCTTGCCCGCGACGCCAAGTCGTCGTTGTTTGTTCAGTTAAAATGCATGACACTCCATGCTTCGACATTGGATAATTACACACGTTTGATTTTCATTATCTTGGCGGCCAAGTGCGAATGAATCGGTTAAAGGTCGAGATTCCCACGTCCTGTTTCAAGCTTAGGGTATGCAGGGTCGCTAAGCCTGAGATATATATTATTAACGTTCGATTATCCCACTACGGGAAACCAACGGTAGCAGGTATTGATGTGGTGCGCTGCTCTGGTGAACAGAGATGCGAGCCTCTCCCGGGTCCAAGTTGACCCAAATAGCCTGTACTCACGTTCAAGATGTTTAAGTAACCCCATCATTGTTACTTTCTTCGCTGCCCACATCAAGGGTGGTTTCTTGGAAAAATCCAATTACCGTGGATGGTTAAGGCCATCCAGAAGAGCTTAGCCACTACTCGACGAACGAAATAGTGCGTACGGGGAGCCACGGACAGGCGACTTCTTCGGGGCCAATCCCCCTCTCGGCATTGTCATCGGCCACGTTCGAATCATCGGGGCACTTAGAGCCGGTTTCTTAGTACCCCTCACATAGGACAGCCTGATTACTCAGACCGATACCTATGATGCAGCTTGGGTATACAGGCGGACACCGGACCTGTTACCATTAATCACTAGTTAGTACTTCATCTCAAGCTGCATTAGCTCGGGAACCGCAAGGTCGCTAAGCCTGTGGCAATAAATATTATAATTACCTCCCTACGGAGACCAACGGTAGCAGTGTGAAGGACGTACGTTCGAGCACCGCCAATGTGTAGTTTTCTCCTAGAATACTGGCCAACAACAGCAGCGCAAAGAGCGCACGTTGAAGCGCTGCCATCGTGTAGCTTTTATCTAAGGCACTGGCGATAGCAGTGCAAAGAAAAGCACGTTCAAGTAAACTTAACAACTTAACAGTGTCAAGCTATTGAGTAGAAGATTTCTGGAGAAATATCAAGTTCGAATCCTTAGCAACATTTCAGGGTACGCTTGTCGTTCCCTCTCAGTTTGCTCTAGGCATTTCAAGAGCAGCACGTGCGAACCTTTGGAATTAAGGGAAGCACTCCTTCGAGACGAGTAGGCGTGGAGGAAGCGGCCACATGTAACCTGTTGCTTCCAATCCGATTGCCAATTCTCGCTTCGCGACACTGCGTCTTGGGCAGCCTTAGACGATGTGTTCGAGGTTCTCGACTTCTCCGCATTGGCAGAGATTGTCGGGAACAAGAGAGAAATAGCAGAGCTTATCACGGATGTTTCCGTGTCCACTCATGAGTTGACAAGCGTAGTGGTCTGGCTTGAGCCACTTCGCTCGCAGTCGTTCTCTTACATTGGGAAGGAATTCCCTGGTAATCCTGCCTTTGTCGGAAGCCACCTATCTGTTTTGCCATAATTCTACAGCAGAATTTAGGATATTTGCTTTGACAACTCTACGTTCGATATCGTCGGCAGGATTATGTGTATGCACCGATTTGAAGTGGTTTGTCCCTCTTCAAATTTCGTGTGCACACTAACTGTTCCATCACCAGAATTATCGGAAGTTGTCCTGTGATGACGCCAAGAGCATCCGTCGATATCGTTCGATAGGCTTTTGAAACACGCAAGAGAGCGTGACGCTGGATAGAGTGAAGCTTTCTCTTATTCGGCTTATTCAACAAATCTAACCATGCAGGGGCAGCATACGCTACTATGGGTATGAACAATCCTTTGTAGATGCTGCGCATCACATTAAAGTCCAGTCCTTAGTTCGCTTTTGCTATCTTTCCCAGCGAGTTAAAAAGTTCTTTCGTTCAATTTTCGAGCTTGGTGATATGAGTTCCCATGCTTACCAGCTTTTTATCCAGGTGAACTCCCAGATAACGAATAGATCGTACGAGTCTTAAGCTTTGACTGTTCAGACGTATCATGGGTGGTCTGGTGTGTGGTCTCATTCCTGCCGAATATTTAAAATGAATCATTTCCGACTTTTGGGCCGAGACTTTGAGCTTTCGCTCCACGCACCAAGCTTCTATTGCCTCTACGACTATTCGCCCTTGAGTTTCGATTTACAATCTAGAATCGCCGGCTATGAGGACAATTAAGTCATCTGCATATGTCACTTCCTCATGGTCTCGACGTTCGATGTGTTTTAGCAGCCTATCAAAAACAAGATTTCAGCACCCGGGTTCCAGAATCGAGCCTTGTGCCCTCATGAAACAAAGTAACGTTGCTTTTTGGAAAATAACGTTAGGTAACGGTTGCAAATATTTTGCAACGGTTGGGCAACGTTTCTTAACGGTTGCTGAAATTATTTTCATTTCAACGGTTGACAAAATGGTTCACTCAAGGTTATCTTATAGAAACCTTAAAACAACCGTTGAGGAACAGTCGCAATTTTTTTTTACTTTAAAAAATTGATTTTTTCAAACTCAAAATCTTGATCCAATTAATTTTTTTATTTTGAAGAAAAACGTTACTGCAAATTAGTAATTCAAATTACTTAGTTCAGTCCCAGTGAAGAGAACGAAAAATGAAATTATGTTATAGTGAATAGATCTTATTGCGGGTATTTTTATACATTTTTTATCGATTAAAATAAAACAATCATTTAGTTATATTTATATATTTATTCATTATTTTAAGAACGTAATATAAGGAACAGAACATAACATTTTGAATTAATTAAATTCCATTTGAACATCTTTAAATTATTAAACTGTTAATTCAATTGATTGAAATTAGGCAAAAATATCGTCGTCACTCTCAAAAACATTTTGGCTGTTGTTCTTGTTCAAATTCTTCAAATTCGGTTTCGCTACCAGATTCATTCCCAAAATTCTCAGTATTTCATCATCATCACTTCTACTGCAATTTTCTGAATTTTCAGTCTCAACGGATTTCTCAGTATTATTCTCATCTTTAGTTCTACTTTCCTCTGTCAGCATTTTTTTCCAGCGACATTTGTCCGATTTTAATTTTGTCGAAATCCATTCGCGAATATGAGTGTCTGGATTTTCAGATCCTTTAGATTTCAATCTTCGGACACTTTGTAATTCTTTACAGATATCTGAAAACATTACAAGAGTGGAATTCATGTATCAAGCGCTCTTCACTGAAAAAAATAATGTTACTTTGAATCAAGTATAATTAACTTGAATGAAGTAGAAAATATTCCCACATATATTTCAGAATATATATTCTTGATTAAAGTAAAATTCATTCGATTCAATCTAAGAAAAGTTAAAAAAACGTGAAAATACACTATGATTCAAGTGAAATATACTTAATTCAAGTGAATTTTTTCAAGTATATTGTATATTTGATATTAGTGAAATAGTAAAAAACTATTTTTTGTCATTTCACTTCAATATACATATTATTTTGTAATGTGAATGAAAACGTTTTTAAAAAATCACTCAATAATATTTTGAAGTCTGTGTCAGTCACTTTTGTTTTTGTCGAGGTTTTATCACTCTTGTTTGTGATAATCAAGTTTTTTCTTTCCTCTTTCGTCCAATAACAGCTGATCAATAAATTCACTCTTTTTCGCATTGTTTTTGCTTGTAAAAGTGATGTATAATCAGCCATAGGCAATGTAAAGCCACAAATTGTTATCTAATCGTATGAAAATAAAATTAATCCTTTCGGTTTCAATAATTATTATATCGAATTTATACCAGTATGATCATTCACTAAAAAAAAAGATACTTTGAATCAAGTATAAATCTGAATGAAGCAGACAACAGATGACGATATATCTGATTACAAACTCTATTAATTCAATTTAAAAAAAAAAAAATTAAAATATACTTATCCAAGAATACACTTTGTCGAGGTTTTTTTCAAGTATATTATAACTGATATCGATTTTTTTTTCAGTGTGAATAATGAATTTTAGAGGTATTTAATTATATCTGAATGACCAACGTTCTCAAAACTTGACAAGTATTTTTTCTTATTCATTACACTGAGAAAACAGTCGGAACAGAATTTGTTTAAATCTAATAAATTTTTGTTAAATTAAATTAATTTTATTGGAGATATAACTGAATATTTATTAGGTTCATATTCAAATAAATTATTAGATTCAAATGTGTTTTCTTGAGTTTACTAAATCACATTTATATTTGTGTGATTTTTTTGTTTTTTTCATTTTGTTGGGAGTTTCTTTGGTCCGAAGACTGGCTACTTGGTTCTTTTGTATAATCAGTTACTGTAGCTTCTTGTATATAATCCTTTATTTCATTGACTTTTTCAAGTAACATGTTAATTCCCATTTTAAATGTCAACTCGGAAACCGTTTGGGAATTAGATTGTTTTTGGTTATCAAGCAAACTTTTGATTTTCATTTCTGAATTTTTCAATTTCTCTTGGTCTTCGCTCCAAATTTGTGAAATCCGACTTATTTCTTTGTTTTTTATTGAAATTTCCCTTTCTAATGTCAGAATCTCGACTTTGAGGGATTCGTTTTCTTTTTTATATTTCATAGCATCGGACGAGCGTGGTATTTCAAAATATATAATAAATTATGAGTTTTATCTATTTAGTTATCTATTTTTTTTATCTATTTATTTATTTTCCAGCTTAAATATGTATGTTTGTAGCTCAAGTATGACTGTCATCTGTGTCTAAAATAATTTATATTTGCATATTCTTCATGTACAAATCATGTTTAAGGTATGTTTAAAACTTGTTATACCGATAACTCAAAAAATAGATTTTAAGACAAATTAAACAAGATTTGGTTCATATTCTCACTAATATTCGATATAATTTATAATACTATTATTTGTGCTAGTATTATATTCAGGAAAATCGGTACCTTTGGTAGTGGTGATTGAAAAATACTATCGTCAGTCGAATTTGTTTTGCGCTTATTAGCATGATTTGTATCTTGACGACTCAGTAATGAAACATTTGGGGAAGAATTCTAAAAATAAATGTTTACTATGAAACTCAAGTTATACATTGTACGTACATTTGTTAATATTAAATTTATTCAAAATTAGTTTGTTCTCTAAGCAATGATTATCTTTTTACAGCTGACTATTGAAACATGGAAAATGCAAACATGCTCAATTTATGTCACATATAAGTCACTCATATATGTGAGTAGTACGTTGCATATAAACTGCATTAATGGAGCACATATGCTTTATATATGTAAGACCGATTTATATATCATATATGTTTGATTTAAGCGCAAATTAAACTGAAAACAAATCAAAGAAAATGTTGTTCTCATTTCAAAATCAATTGTATACAATGTATAAAGTAACTGATTGGAACATTTCAATTAAAAAAAAATACACTTACAACCTCGAATGATTGAGAGGTACCAAGTTCAAATCCAATTTTTTTTGGTTGAGTTAGAAGATTTAGAGACTTTGGTGTTTCTAAATTCATAAGGTCAGGAATTTCCTCAACTGACGCTTCTGTCAAATCATTCTACACTAAAATAATCATTTGCAAGATTAGGTATTAAAAAATCTGTTAAAAGTACATTAAGAACTTATTTAAAACCACCTTCTCAGTCGATAATTGTCTTTCAACAAACGAATAGTCATTTTCATTATTAAAAGCCTTGATTGCTTTTGAATTAACACTTTCTCTGATCTTCTTGTTTTTGACCTAGAAAATCAACTTAATATAGTACGAAGAACTATATTCAAGAAATTTTAAATGATATTACAGTAAGGTTCAGTTAAGTCATTGTGGATAAAGCACGGTTTTTTCCAAATTTTAAAATATTCAAATAAATTTTTGTACATTTTTTAATCATTAAAAAAATTACAAATTGCAAATCTATTTTTTATGCTTCAAAATTAAATTTTGACTATTTACTTTGTTTACTTCTTCATTCTCTGTTTTCTGGGCATTGTTTTTTTTTGTTATTAACTGACCGAATGTTCGGTGTAAAAATTCGTTGCGTCGGAACGCGTATTCTTTTAGATTTTCCGTCAGTAATACTTTGAACGTATTCTTGAAGCTCTGTCTCAGCTCTGTCCGAGTCTGCTTAATCATGAAATTTGATTGGAGTCAATTTGAAATCGCGTAATTTTTTGGTTCATAATTTATATATGTATAACATTCTTGATGAAAATCTAAATTTCCCCCCGTACAGATTATAACTGCTTGCAATCATCTTTTGGTACATTTTTCACTTTTATTCATATATTAATTCAGTACCTGAAATGCGCACGATGAAACAAGATGCAGAAAATGTCCTTGCATCATTAGCGAAAACTCGTAAGGTATCCACTTCTCCATTTTTCACTCTAGCCAGCTTTTGCACAGTCGCAGGAATCACATACCGTCGGATGGGGTGACTTTGTACAAAGATTTTCAGTTTTTCAACTTTGTCCTTTTGAAAACATAGTTAAAATATTCTGAATTGTACAGGAAGCTTTTTAAAATTTGTTGTCAGTTATCTGTGAAGAAATTGCACTATAATACAAGCTGATTTGAAAATGTTCATCATATGTAAACTATCAATTAGTCAAATGCACAAAGTCACCCCGGGATGGGGTGACTTTGTGCAATGCAACAAAACAAGGACTAAGTTCGGTTATATCCTTTTTTTGGCTTAAAATCGCTCAAATAATCTCTGTTAACATTGTTAATGTACAATAGAAGTATAACAATGTTTACTGTGTATTAACAAATTTATTTGAAATAAAAATAAGACTTTAATTTTTAGATTTCTCAACTTTTTTAGGTTTTTATTTTTTGAAAGTAAATCTTGGTAAGGTTTTTAACATATTTACGGTGCAATTAAATATTCTATGTAAGTTAACTTAAATTCGTCACAAATTCCGTCTTTTAATTCCCCCAAATTGCTTCCAACTCAGCAACTCGAAATGTTCCTCTCTTATTCACAGAAACGGGCGCGTTGATCAACCTAACAATATCCTTAATTTTGTAGGCTTCTGGTTTTTTGCTTTTTGGCCACTTCCAATGTTTGAGGCTCTTCTCCATACAAACAACTTTGACCTCTTGTTTAGCCTTATCGATGGCGAACACTTTTCCTGGAAACGATTCGCCTTCGTAGGTCACGATCAGATGTCTACCAACCTTGATGTCCTGAAATTTTACTTTTTTTTGAGGCACTTCCTCTTCTTTTTCAGAATCATCTGAACGAAAATCTTGTTTTTGCCGAATTCTTTTTCGATCGGACTTCGAAAGAACAGCAACTTCAAGATCCTGGAAATCTTCTAAGCTAACACTTTTGCCTGATGGAGCGTTCATCTTTTTCTTCCTTGTTTTAGCACTAGGATTTTCTGTGTAACGCATTTCTTTTAGATGTGAAACGAAAACCTCTGAAACCGCCTCGCTAATCACCGTTACATCTTCAACAGGGAGTTTCTTCAACACCTCTCTTTTATCCAAGGGAAAAATTCCTGTTGCGCGAAAGCCCGACTTTAGATTTTCAGATGACATTCCAATATTCGTGACTAACTTGTTCAACAAACGAGGAAACTGACATTTATCCAAGCTCGTAGCATTTTTCCCTTTTGCTGTAGATTTAAACTGCGTCAAAATTTTCCGCCATTCTTTTTTGAGCGGAGCAAAAAAGGCAACATCCAATGGCTGTAAGAGATGGGTCGAGTTGGGTGGAAGAAATATGACCTTGATGTCATTGTCCTGACAAAGCTTCAGAACTCGCATAGACATGTGACTCGACACATTATCGCCAATCAAAATCTTCTTACCCTCGAAACGCCGAACTTGTGGGATAAAGAGTTTTTCGACCCAGTCTTCAAAAGTAGTCATATCGAATCATCCAGATTTTGTCCGGTTGTAACGTGCCCCTTTTGGTCCACCCAAGACCCACATATCGTAAACGTTTTCCGCTTTGTACACAACATACGGAGGGAGCATAAATCCAGACGCGCTACCACAGAACATTAACGAGATGCTGCTTTTGGAAAAATTCATTAGACGCTCGGGATACCTCGAAGTCCGCTTAACTATGACCTTTTTTGACCCAGGATCGTCTGACAGGTTAGTCTCGTCATAGTTGAAAATGTTGCTTCCAGGGACACCTTCGATTTCCGAAACGAGGTGGTCATAAAAATCGTTCACAATCGTGCATGAGATGTTCGCTCGGTTTCGCTTAATGTTCATTGCGAGCCTCTCTTTCAAAACTTCTGATTGTCTATTAATGAATCCTCTTGCCCAGTCATCACCTGGCATGTTGTTTTGAAAATTAGGAACAACTCGGCCCAGCTTGTCCAAATAATTCTTGACAACATGCCGAAGATCATTTCGATCAAGAGGAAAACCCCAATCAGCCATCGTTGAACAATACTGCGATAAATGTCCCTCTTCTTCCTTGGTCAATAACACTTGACCACCTATATAAATCGAGGTTCAGTAATGCAAAAGTCAAAAACGATAAACTGTTAATAATATGAAAATAGGAGATAATATTCACCGTAAGATTTCGGATGTTTTGCATGAACTTTGTTAGAAATCGTGTTACGGTGAATTCTATACTTTCTTGCCGCTTCTGAAATTCCTAAACCGTTTTTCACTTCGCCTAAACATTTTTCTAACGCCTCTTTGGTGTAATCACTATAAGTTCGCGCCCCTGGCTTTATTTTATAGGTCCGTGGCATATTTTTCGCTGGGAGAAGAAATTACACAAAGTCACCCCAATGTACAAATTTTCATAAATTATTGAATAACTTATTTAATAATAATTAAACTGAAAAAGTTAAGCATGAATTGAAAAGTCAAATGATCAAGCTTTCGATTTATAACGTACTTTTTGGGCCAGGATGACTTAAAGTTCTAGAACTGAGCACACTTTTCTGCCTCCGATTTTGTGACGCTGAAAAACTTACAATTGACTGTAACTTGAGATTGGAATTTACCAAGAACAATGAAGTTTACATTGCCAGTTCTTGGTTAACCATTAGTTTGTTGTGTTGACAACTTAAAACAATTGAATCCGAGTTAAAAAAAAAAAAATTCCAAAGATGGAACGTCGTGAAAACTGAAAAAAAGACAGTTTGCACAAAGTCACCCCCGGTGCACAAAGTCACCCCATCCGACGGTATGCCATCTGTCACACATTCAACTGTCTTTTTTAACAAATTTTTTTATGTCAACAAAATTTTTTTTTTTAAATGACAGAGTATACCACCGTTGAACTTATTTCAACACGATGAAACGGTATGTTTTTAAATATCGACCATTTTATGTATACGCGTCATAGTGAACGTTCGGGTCGCGTGTATTAGAAATATCGCGAGCGCAATGAATGCTCTGCACGCGTGATAACATTGTCCGCAGGAGGTATCATAACAGTGATCTCCGGTCCCGAGGAATCCAAGCACGAGAACCACGGACCTAAGCCGGAAGAGGTTGAGGCTGCAAAAAAAATTCCTTCCCTCAAAAAGAAAAGTGCAGAAAGTCCAGAAGCACCTCCTGCGCCTATAGTGTACAGGACAAAATTAAAAAATGCTTGATGAAACCGCGTCCTTATAAACTATAACAGTTTTTCCAAAATATTTCTCTCGGTGTATGCACTATGGGAGGAAAGTTTTTGCTCCTGCGGGTAAAGTGAAAACACGAGACTAACCGAGGGCTTTCTAACTTTTAGAAAAAACTCCTGCGCACAGCTGAAGCCACTAAGGTATTCTTCAAGTCGAAATATAATTTTATTTCCAATTAAGGATTATGAACTCCAGCCGCACGGACAATTGCGCCGTACACCACAACAATCAGCGCCCTTAACATATGGTTTAAAATAAATATTTTTCTGTGTAAACATCATGTTTTGTAGCTCAAACATAGATGATTCTCAAATAAACATTTTCCTGATTAGGAAACCATGATCAGAGAAGAACAGCTAAGTTATCATTCAATAACTATCATTAATTTTGTCGTGAACCACCAGATGGCGCATTGACTCCTTTCCCCCACACTCGTGGGAGGTCCGTGCTGCACTATAAATAACGGTCAGAATGATCAGAAGTCGCAGTCTGTCCTCGACAGCCAACAGGTAAGCAACCTGAAAAGAAACAGCTACCCTGATCTTTTGGAGATCCTAACTTGAAGGTTAGAAACTCAGCACTTTCTTAATGAAGAAAACTTACAACTAAAATTTTTTAAAGTTTCAACTAAAATATTTTCAGATTTACACCTAAAATCGACTAAAATACATTTTAGATCTTAATCTAAATGTTGGTTTTATCCGGAGGTGGAAGCTGTAGAAATTTTATGGTTCACCCTGAAATGTCAAATTGTAGATAAGAATCTGAAAAAATATATATATCGTCAACAAATCTTAAAAAAATGAATGAAACGATTTAATGATATTCAAATCTTGTTTCAAAAATATTATTAGGCGAAAAACTCAGTAATATTCTCTAATAATATGTCTCTTAGTATTTATGTTATATTTGATAACTATGATCAAATTAAAAGCTAATATTAATGAAATTTAAAAAAAATATTAAAACGTGTATCATGACATTAATATGATGATTAATATTTACTATTATTTATGTGATAATATTTATGAGCATTGAAAAATTACTTACACATATTTCATGAAATTTGGAAAATGGTTCATAATTGTTACTATTTACATGATAGTAGTTTTTCAAAAGAATAAGTAAATTTTCAAAAAAATAACAATTAATTGGTGTAATTTCTGTTAAGTGATATTCGATTGGGGCATACTGATCGCGTTATTTCATAACTATCAAGAGTATTTATAACAGTTATGAATCCTTTTTCTCTGTGTATTTTATCATCGTAATTATCATCTTAATAATATTTTTGAATGTCCGGTTATTTACTATAAGGCAGACATACGTCTTTTCATTGATACAACGGTCATTTACTGGTATTATTGGAAATATTTAATATAAGATATAAAAAATTAAATTAAAAAATTTCTGAAAAAAATGGTTGTTCACGGGGCGAACGCAGTTGCGCCGAACGTTCGAAAACTGGTAAAAAATTGTCATTGAGATAGCGAATGCGCCGAAAATTTTTGTATGCAGTTGCGCCAAACGTTTCTACGAATATAAAATTCAAAGAAAACCGAGTTGCGTGGCATTTTTCTTTTAAGTCAACCAAAGTTTTTGCGAAACAGCGTAACTGCGCTCATAAGTATCTCATTCGGCGCAGTTGATCAACGATAAAAATCGGCGCAACTGCGCTCAAAATTATCTCGTTCGGCGCAATGCATATCACCCGTTGTTTACCTATGGATAATATCCTACTATATATGATACCTAAACTACAATTAACGAATTTTATGTTAACTTTTGTTTCTATTTAAAAAGTTAGAATTGTTGAAATCGTCAGAAAATTCTTGAATCATTCATTGGTGCATTTACCTTATATTTATTTTAATCGCGTTTGAGCACAAAGTTGTTTTTGTTTGTCACGTTAGTACAAAGATCAAGCAGATTTTCACTTGATGAAATTATATGTTATAAATATATACAATATATATTGCATATACCATAGAATATAGAATTATTTAGACTGATTTGCTGGACCTCAACTGAGATAAGTAGATAATTTTTCTCATTTTATGTGTACCAAATGAAATGAGCTTGGAATTTTGATTACAATTTTACGGGCAATCAGAAATGAAAGAAAAAGGAGTGCATATATAAGGAACTGCTATGAAGACGAGAAGAAGAAGATCTTATGGAAGCACTAGTGAAAACAAAAGAGGTCGAAGGTCCGATGAGCGACGCGTCCTGCGACGCCCACATCGGTTACAAAAAGGAGTCTGTTCGCGAAGGAGTGCGTGTTCACTGTTGCCGGCGCGAGGTCACTGTACTCCGCATTCCTTTGAGTCAAGTCCAAGGTTACATGTCCAGAGAGGATTCGCCGCCGTTAGTCCTGTTTCTTCTCATCCGTTCAGAGGCCGATCACACGCACATGCACACGCACCATCGCTGCATTTTATTTATACATATTTTATTTATACGTTCGAAGGGTGGTCTCTTCGACGAAGTGGATTGTCCGGATATTTCGTCGGCCTTATCCAAAACAGTTCTGATGAAATGCATAACCACTTTAGCAATTTGAGTTGAATTTTTTTGTTCTCTGACAAATTTCACATTTAACAACCACCCATTTTTGTATCTTTCATTATAGTTTTGTTTTTTCCGAATTGAAAAACTAATTTTGTTTTGTTTTTTTAATTAAAATTTGAACGCAAAAGATGATTCTTGAAACTCAACTCAAAGAAATGTAAATTGAAATTGTTATGATGAAATCTATATAAAAAATGGATTGCAAAAGGTTAAATTATTTTGAATATTAAAGGTTACGCTTCGATAATATACAGTATGTGCTAGATGAGTGTCTACCAGAATATTTCGATTATACATGAAACTTTACTACTTAATTTATTATTATATCACGCGACTATATATTTTTATTCAAATACATCTATAATATATATGAAATATATATTATTTATTCATTTAACGGGTTGAAACCCTTTAGTTATACAGAGAATAACGTAAGTTTCACATCAGTATATACATGTATCACATACTCGAGGCAATTGCAGCATTACTAAAATAAATTAGATTTTTGATTCTTGAATTTATGAATATTCAGCCTGTGACGATGAATCAAAAACAGATCCGTGGATCTTAGAGAACGTGTTGGAATTTTAAAGTCAATATAATTTAGTGGCTCAGAGTCATCAATACACTGAGACACTGTTAACAATTTTAAATAAAAATATTGCACCGTAAAATGTTCAACGTAAAGCTAAGGGTTGCAAGTTACTTGATTTCACAATATGGGATATATGAAAAATCACTTATCTACTTCATAGGTATTTTATTAGTTTTAGTAAACATCAACAAAATAATTTTTAGTCATTATAAAATGAATGAACAAACGCTTGACAAACCAATTTAAATTTAATTTTAATTGATGTAAGTGTTAATGAGCGCGTGTTATAAATATTATGCATATAACGTGCAATTCAACTTGAGAGCAGAATGAGACAAAAAACGACGGCGTACAACAAATCGACGGATTATGCGACACGATGACAGCGCGAAATGTTACGTTGAAAATTCAAGTGACGAGCAGAACGAGCATCCTGTTAACGACAATAATATTACGCGACGCGATTATCGCGGCTCTATATTTATCCCAGTCACCCGCCACTAAGGCAGGAATTACATAAAGCGTTACGCGGCTCCTCGTAACTAGGATTATTAATGTTCTTTTATATACATGTGCGCAATTAAAAGTGTTTATGTGCGATCCATGATCAATTCACTTGAACCAACTATATATTTTCCCCTTTTAAAGATCTACTTTTCTCATAATTCAGTTTTGTTATCGTTTTTTCAAATTCTCATATTAACTTTTCATTTTTTCAAATACATTTTATAGAAACAAATTTATCAATAATAATTTTTTGATTAATATGTTTTGTATTTAAACAAGTTTGAGAAGTTAGTTACAATAAAGAAAAAGTGAATTTTTTTGTCCAACTATTACCTAAAAAGGAGTAACGTTCAAACAAAAAAATTTGAGTGTTAAAACCGCGAGTACAAGTAGAGAGAAATTACAAATTACATTAATTAAGATGATTGCAGCAAACAGTTGTGTCTCCCTCGAAGTATGCTCTCCGGATGCAGTACTTAAACCCCAACTACCCGTTAATTACAACTTGTTCTTAAGTTCATATAACTTGGTATTTGACCTTCAAGTTATGAAAATAAAAGTAACTGTAACGCGATTCTTAATAGCCGTTTATTTTAAATTATGACAAGTCCATCGATTGAACTCTAAATAAGTTGCAACCTTAATTCCGGCTTCAAATTTCGCTACAACATCGTCATTGTTAATTGCATAATTTTTTAATATAGCATACATTCAGAAAAATGTTTTTCGTTAAAAGTCATGAATGAAAGGTAAAATCTTGTTGTTTGTTTTTTATATTATTATGATTATGATGCATCAGGTGTAGAATTAGGGTTGGTTGCTCGTTCAATTGCCATTGACCATGTTCCATGCATACGTATTGGTCACATGCATTTTTGTTTATATATGCGACTGTGAAATCTGCGTAAACCTGTGTCTACTGTGCTTAAGAAAAATTGATCTTCTTGTCAGTACCAGTTTTTCATTAACTACCGAGCAGTTTTATATATGTACGGCGTTCATTTAATAATAAACGACCACCCATTAAGCAAACGTTAGAAAGTACGACTTCATTTGTTACGGATTATCATCGCGTGTAAACACTTACCATTCAACTGAATCCTAGTTTTAATTTCATTTTAATCACTTTTTCTGTTTATTCATAAACGCTTAACGAAATTAATCCTACCTTAAATAAAAACTTAATCTCTTAGATTGGACTTTTTATTAATTTTTTTATAACATTCATACATTCTTGACGAAAATTTTTTATACTAGATACATCATGCGCAAAATCACACTGATTTTGAATTTAAATTCTTTTCTCTTATTAAAAAAGTTGATGACACCTCTGAAGTTGGCAGGGGTGATATATATCACTCACAGACCTGAAATTATCTGCGGTGATATGTATCACCTGCAATGCATTGCAGAGCATTAAATAAATTTATTAATAATAACTACATACTCATATCCTAAAGTAATTTTTCTTTTTTGGAAATTAAACAATATATAATATTTAAAAACATAATAGGGATTTCCAAAATACACGGAGAAAAATTTCATCGAAATATACTATGGAAACTGCCATAGTATTATTTGACAATGCTTTTGTAGGACTATAAGATGAAACTGTTGTTTATATCGACGAAGATCATCAGATGATACCACGAACGTAGTCACAGTTTCATTCTGTGAATCCCGTAGTATTATCCTACGAAAATCAAATGGCATAAAGCGATATCTAACCCTTACTCTGTCGGTCTGAAAATTATTCAATACTTTTCGTAGGATTATACTGCGGGATTCATTGAATGATTCTATGGCTGCGCACCATCATTCTATACAATGTTTACATTGAATAATACGATGTATTTTCATAGTTTAAAACGATGTTTTGAATCGTCGACTAATTCTATGGCTTTCCATAGTATATTTCGATTAAATTTTTCTCCGTGTAGATGTATTATTTTTTCCTATTTTTCTCTATTAAAAAAGTCAATGACACCTATGAAGTTGAATGCGGTGATACTTATCTCCCACAACTCTGAAGTTGACTGTGGTGATAAATATATCACCTACGATCTTCAGTTTTGTATTGCAATGCAACAATAAAACTTGCATATTCAACATTATTCAACATTGTGATATTTTAAATAATATTTCAAAACATAATTATTTTGATTCAATTTGAAACAAGATTTGATGTCTTTGAAGATGGTTTTCTACCAAACTTTTTTAAAGGGAATACAATTCTTAAATTGCAAGAGGCAAATGTTCGAAATTAAAAAATTAGTTTCTCATTTAACTTATAAAAATG
>JAAMPD010002243.1:0-16234 GCA_025266255.1 Trissolcus basalis
ACTTGAAAAAGATTTGAATTTTCAAACCGAATCAAACTGAAAAAGCACAAACAACGATTTATCTATCACCCTTTTTTGACAGATATGAACTAACTTCAGTGTGTCACCAACTTTTTTAAAAGGGATTATTTTTAGAAAAATGTTTATTATAATTAAAAAGTTGTAAACATACTTTTTCACCTCAAAAGAGAAATGAGTCATTTTAACTTGTTAAAAAAAAATGTTACTCGTTGGAAGCAAGCAATAAAAATAAATAAAGATTCACAGGAACAATATATAATTATAAAAAATTATGACAATTTGAATAATAATATTAATAGTATGAATTCTTAGTTTTTCTTATGATGTGATGCTATACCTAAATATATTTAAAAAAACATGGTAAGAAAAAAATTTTTTTTTGTTTAATAAGTTACTCATAAAATTACAGTTATTAAAATTGTCTAAATTATGTCAAATACTTACAAAAATATTATAAGCATCCAATTTTATATTATATGGGGTCAAAATAATCCATCTTTTTCGTTAAATAGCGTTTTTTCATTCATTTAGAATGAAGAAACTATTGTGCTATAGTTATGATAGGTTTATAACTAATTTTTGTTATAAATTCAAATTTATATTTGAACCAACATTTTTCCATACTTGACCATCATTAAATTTGAATTTGTGCTGGTTTTGACTTGAAAAAATTGAATATTCATTTTTTTCTAGTTGAAAAAATAATAAAATTGTATGGCAAATGAAGAAAAAAAAAGTGTTGAATCGCTAACACAGTGGCGTTGTTTCGCACAGTAGAAGTGCCATTAATTGGACGGAAAGAGAATTATCCAAGTATGCGCAGGGACTTGCTGGTTCGCAGAGACGAACTTGCGTGGCGTTCCACATTCGTATACGTGCACAAGTTCAAGAACATTTAGGGGTCAAAATGAAAGGCTTCGCTTGTGATTGTTCGGAGGTTGCTATCACATGGGAATCCCTAGTTTCTCCCAGGAACGGCGTCTTCCTGCAAAAGCGGATAGAGCCCAGCAGATATAGTTCCTCGTGGCAATTCATCATTTGCAATTGAAATCTGGCTTTTTCTATCCGATCTATCTTCTGACCAGTTGGCCAATTTTATTACGCCAAAAACCAAGGTAAATTACCGCTTTTTGTTATCGTGATAAAAAGTATTTACTTCTTCTTTGTTCTGGGGACTGATTGGATTATACTTTTTTCCTTTTTTCGAACCAAAGGCTGTGGAGAGAAACCTAATATAATAAAGCCGAAGGGACTTCGATCTCAAGGTTGCGAGTTTGATGAACAAAAAGAGTTCCAGGAAGATCGAGAGCCAGAGCGCTCTGCTGCAGAGAGCCGAGCAAATTAAATTTCGTCACGTGCTTTTAAACTAACGGCTCCATTTTCCGCTGCTAATTTGTCTCTAATTAAGCGATATAAATGCTAAACACTTTTACTATCACATGGGACTCGATCGCATCACAATTACAAATAAAATACACGTGATATGCATATGCATGCAGTGCACAATGGACTCAAGATATAATTTTTGTTTTATTTTTATCGTTCGTTCCCGCGAATGAACTCGGTGGAAAAAAAATTAAAATTATAAAAGACTGACGAAAAGGAAGTGCGACAGGTGCTGTTATGAATATTAACATTAATATCACACCCAGCGAGTAAAAGTGAAATGATTTTTTTTGTTGTTTAAATTTCGTGATTTTTGTTGTTGAATTTTAAAAGAATTTGTTTTTATGTTATGTTTCAGTGCATAATGAGATGATTGCGAGTTCGTTGCACTTGTGGGTGAGAAGAATCGATGTCTGCTCTCGCAGCATTGTAGAAATGTGTCTCGACTGAGGATCGCGGCAAATCGGCCAGAAAAAAAAGAGAGGAGAGAAGAACCTGCTTTCAGCATACCACCTGTCGACCCGTTATACCTGTGTTCGAATAACTCCGTTTCTGCCGTACTCTATACCCACAATGACAGAACCTCTACTGTTCAACATCCCTGTTCAGGGCCGCATTAGCTGACTATCTAATTAGAAGAATCTAATCATCTCTAAAATTTGAATCTTGAGAATAAATAAATCAAAAATAATAATAAAACCAATTCGTTCTTCATGAAATGAAAATAATTTTTACAAGAAGAAATTGAACAAAAGATTGTTATCCTCTTCGTTTGATTTTATTTCAGTTTATTGTATTGCTTTTTAATGAAACTAAAATGTCAGTAAAAACACAAAGAAAAATAATGAATTGCAATTTTGTGATATACGTAGAATTTTGAAAATGTTTGCGAGTCACATACTAAAACGGTTTAGGCAGTTAGCTTTTGGAATATATCAACCTGACCTTGACTGGATCTACAATATATTGTAATATGTAGTTTTAATCATCTCTTCAAACAGTCTTGCGTCACATCTCAAGATGAAAATTGACAAGTGTACATAATTTTCCCCTAAATATTTAAAAAAATAAACAGTTACAGTACAGTTAGCTGCTTGAGGAGTAATTAATTAAAATCTGATGCAAATTTATTCATACGTATAAAGCATCGTGCAATCAAAGTAATGGCAACACATGGAGTGAGATTTTGCGTTTCAAAGGAAGACGAAGATTACCTAAACTATAGTGCAGAGGTACCACGAAATGTTGAGTGCATACAAAAAGTGTCTTGATAAATGAAAAAAAAAATTCTTGAAGAAAAAGTTGTACCTAAAACGATGATTTGAATCGACATTTTTTTACATTTCTTTTCCTCATTCAAAGATGAAAATTATAAAAAAAATGTCAACGTTATCTTTAGTTGTCATTAAAGTTGCATTTTAGTACTTCCGTAACAGAAAATATGGAAACAATAAATAAGAATAATAAAATTATAAATATGACGCTTTCATAAAAGTCAGATCTGCTTATTGGTATACGTACACTCGTGAGAACGCTTGCACGCATTGATAGAAAGTGCCAAATATTAATGTTTGTAGGACATTCGTCCGAGTGCTCGTAAATACGCCTGTACTCGAGAATCGTGATACTGAATAATTATAATCATTTATCCTGCGAGTATTTAAGAGCAAAGAGCTCTTGTTTCGAACGCGTTTGCCAGCACCAATATTGGCCCTTAATTGATAGCTAAGTTTTATAGCCAAACGAGTTATACCGGACTGATAAGGGATAACAAGACCCATAAATTCAATTTGTTTAGATAAATTAAATGGGTACAGACTCAAATTCAGTTAAATGTCTTCTCATTTTTGGGATCAGGTAACAATCTTTCAACAAACTTAGAGATAAAATCTCAAGTGAAATAGTAGAACAAAATTCATAATAAATTTAAAAATACTAATAAAAATAAATTAAAATAAGTAATTAATGAGTAAAAAGTAAGATTGTTGAAATTGCAATTAAATAGAAACGACTTCAAAATTGTGAGACAATGTTAATGGGATTGTTGTTTTTTCCGTGTTTATAAAAATGAAACGAAATAAAAAGTGTGATAAAAACCAGTCTGGGGCTTTTGTGATATCCCACGCACAAGTCTCTGACACAATGCGACATTAGCAGGAGATTTTCATTCATAGAGCCAGCGTGCGTACGCTGAAATTCCAGACCGTTACCAATTTCGCTACTCTCCTAGATTGCTCATTACGCTACGCTCGGGCCGAACAAAAAATTGCAAATTCCATCAAGCTTCCCTGACGGCCGCTCACGGGAAACGCATGCGAACTTTCAATCAACAACTTGACCCAATTTATGGAGCTCACAATTTGCTTATTCTCGTTCCCTTCATCGGCATCTCACTTTCAAAACAATTAATGTCAATTAATTGGCGCAATTAAAGCAATAAAGAACCCGTTATTCAGTCAATTTAATTAACGATGATCCGAGCGCAGATTTTAATTGTACCATTACCATATGTTGCGAGCAGCAACAGCGAACAAGAATGCATGCTACTTTTGTATTAACGTTGTTGAGAAACAGATGGTTATAATAACATCTTTTACTGCCAAACAAATGTAAACGCCATTTTCATCATAGTTTTTGATGGGATTGCAAAATTTTCGCCAAATCATATGCAGGAAATATTTTCTTCTATGGACACGTTGTTATGCAAAGGAATATTGTCTGCTGACGAGAAAAAGGTACAATGAACTCTGAAAACTTGTATCAATTTCTGTTTGATTTATGTAATGCTATATCGTACCTCACGAGTTTTCACAGTCTTTCCAATTGAACCTTTTTTGTATTAAAAATCTTATTGCGTAACTTTTTTTATTTTTATTTTGTAAAAAAATTATATATTTTATTTTAAACTTGAACGTTCTTATTCAAGCAATTATGTACAATTTACATTCACATTACTTGCATCTTTACAGCAGACGACTGCAGAATGAAGTGTCAAAACTGCTGACGCGTGGTTGAATCAAGGCCAATTAAAAATTTTTATCACATCACAGTCGTTGTATTTAATGTACAAAAATTTCTGTCAATTGGAAGCAATGAACTGATAATAATTTGTTAATTTTAATATTTTTGTATCATTAAGTAAATTTCTAATTAATATAAAATCTCTCTAATAAATTCTTGAAACATTTTAATAGCTGAAACCACCGACTGACACATTTACAATACATTCGAAACGAAGTGAAATAAAAACAATGGTCGATTTTCATATCTCTCCTCATGATTTTTGAATTCCCCTCGAAACAATTTTTATTTATTGGGCAATTTGTACCATGAGAAAAGTCGATAATTGATGTGTCAACGTCAACGAATAAATATATTGACAAAATTCTTCTCACACTTTTATAACTGAAATTATAATAATTTCATCTTTTCTAATACAAACGTCATGACACTTCCATGCATGTGCATACATTTTAATTCACCTCCGTCTCTGGAGGTTAGCATCGTTAATTAATTCCTAAGGAACGTTCTTTCTAATTTAGAGGCCTCAGATGACTTTTATATATTCATGACAGATTCACTGAAGTCATTCTTTCCGGGATAAGTCATGTTCTATTATCAGTAAAATCAAATTGTATGGAAACTTGTTGGTCCATCAGGATAAAATAATCATGGACTTATGCTACTTTTTTCAATTTGAATTTTTCATTATTTTTTAAATATTTTAACACTAGAAGGATGGCAAAACGTTTCTTTACAAAAAGTATAGATGAATCATACTGACCACATAATAATTCATGTAAAAGTGAAGATGAAGAATATTGATTTTTATATTTAAGACAATTTTGAGTATTTAGTAATACTTTTAACAAAAATAATGTTATGATGAATTATTAATAAAAACTAACACATTTTCTACTACTTTTTTCAAAGTAGACAGTGAGGTACATCATCACAACAAAAGAAAAACTAAAAATTTGTACGATTAATATTATTATTAACATTTACTGGTTTTTAAACTGTATACAAAAATAAATCATTTATCGCATTTAAGGTGAAAGCTTTTAATTGTTAATTATTTTGACCACAAATTTATACTATAGTAACTTGGAGGCGATGTAAAATGATGAAACGTCATAAAATATTACAATGTTTTGAGACTCGAAATAAAAATTATTGGCGATGAAATTTTAATTTTTGGGTCAAAATAATTCATCTTTTCAACGTTAATGCAAAATATATTGTTAAACGCCGCGATGAATAAATAACACACTTTTTATAAAAAGGATTATTTTAATTTTATGTTTCGCAAATTGTTTTAGCTTTGCACTGTTAAAACGAGACAAGACTGCATGACGTTTGTTTCTTCAACCAACTTGACATCGATGACAGTTGTTTGCCGACATTATAAATTCGAATTTGCCCGTGTTCGACAACACGTAACAATATTTTTTAGATTGCGAACATATTATTAAATATTTATAAACATAATTATTTATGCGTCACACTGATGTCTATTTAGGTTGACGAATGAATAAAAAATGTAACAAATCGCACTCGGTATTTATATGGAAATGTATGACTAGCTTAGAAACATAAGTATCGATTTGGCGAGCCCCCTTGTTATTGGGAAGTTGATAAAGACGGATTGAAATTACACACACGCATTAATATATATACGATTTCATCGGGCACATGCTTAGATGAGTCATTACCGAGGGTTGCTGCACATGAAACCATTAGTCCCAGCACGTTTCAGCTCTTGGAGAGATTCTTCATGCGATGAATTGAATCATCGACCCGGCATTTCGTCGAACAAGCGACTTCTAATTTTGTCGCGAATTCGACTCTCAACGTCAAAAGGTTACTGACGTTAATCATAGATATAGGATACATACATTCATGTCCGCGAAAGTTCGGCGTTTATTGATTGACTTTGAAAACGGCCAGATGACTCGTACAGCATCTGGCGGATCGATACAGATTATAATCAAAAACTTATATATTATACCAAAACAGCGTTTTGTTATCCACAAAAACTGTCCCCAAAAAACTGACGGCACAAAAATAGAAAAAATATTGACAAGATAAAAATTAATGCGCCAATGATAACACAACAATTAATTTAATTAGATTGAAAAGTAAATTGAAATGTTTCTAAATTAGAGCCAAAGAAACTGTTTAGAATAATTATGAAAGTTTCGCGTCACAATTCCGCGATCTCAGATGCATGAGAATCCGACTTTCTGGTGAGAAACGCGCCAACAAAAAAAACGACTGAAATCCCAGTAACACATTCGACTATTGCTTTCCTCGAGGCTTGTTTTTTTGCAGATGAAGAAATTTCGTGAACACATTCGCAAGACAAAAGTTTGGCTCTTTCGTTTATGCGGATCGATTTGGGGAGACACAGTGTTCCACCACGCCCAACGCGATGTCATGAGTCACCTCGTGCACGAGGCGATTCGAAAACTTCTTTTGATCGGCACAAAGCTCGTTCAACCTTAGACCCCATGGATTCGTACCCCATAGTGAGTTCGGATGAAAATCGTGGGAGTGCCGGATTCACGGCTTAGTTCCATTGGGCTAGGTCGCTCGTTTACATAAGCCTCGTTTTATATAAAATCAAACTGCTGAATGCAATTTCACTTCCCCTTGTCAATTAATGTGCCACAATTGCATACTTCGTAACTGCACAGAATGAAACAAAATGAAATCAATTTTGAATGAAATAAAATCAATTTGGATGTCATTAAGAAATTTTCAGTCATTTCGAATGTAAACATCTGCTTTTATATTGTTTTATTTTAATTCAATTGAATTTATTCTTTGTACTTTACAGATGTCCTGTGATTGCATATTCAGAAGCTGCATGAAATCAAACAAATTTTCAATGAAATGAATGCAGGCACATGTCGTACAATATTAATTTGAAATTGAAACTAATAATTAAAATACATGTTTAATTTTACTTTTGTTCGTCTAGAAATTCAACCTTGTGTCAATTATTGCTGGGGACATGAAAAACGACCAATTCAACTACCATCCGATTTTCACCGATTGAAAACTCGTAAAATATGCTTTCACTTAATTTTTTTATAACAAAAAGTCAAACCAATTTTCCCCTTTTTCGACTGACGAGCTAAACGCGTTTGAAATGAAACTGCGCGTGATATCACACCAGTACGTCAACAGGATGATGGCTCCAATTTCGATAACACACTTGGCTGACAAGAGAAACGTATCGTTCATTATAACAATTATAATGACGGTTGGTTATTTTTTGTTCTTTGAGACAAAGGCGAACGAGCTGTGGGGAAGTTTCTGGGAACTCGATATGGAGAATGGTCGCAGAAAAGATGACACAAAAATGTCCCAACTGGTTGTAAATCGATGAACCCGTGGCCGAAGAAGTGTCAGGCGTCATAAATTCGATCGGAAAATGTGAGCCGTTTATCGTGATGCGTCCGAATGGACGTAACTAGAGCGACGCATTTAACGTAACAAGGGTGTGCACATCATCACTCCCACAATTGAAACCTCTTTCAAACAGTACCAAATATGGGAAGCTTTCTCGGTCATTTTTCATCATTCCATGTTTCTGCGCCGTCTCTGGTTTTTACTTAATGCCCAACTGTCAATTTTTTTCCGTCGTCGTTTTTGTTGTGAACCAAAACTTGCAGAACTCATTTTTCTGACCCAAAGTTCAGTACCCATTTAAATTAATCTCAATGAAGTAAATTTATGCAAACGATCTTAATCTAAATACTAAAAATGAAGTGAACATAGGAATGATCAACTGTAATCAAATAAATTCAATCCTGTTGATGATTACGTGACGTAGGGAATGCAATTTTACCGGATTTTTTGTTTACCGGTTTTCGGTAAAAACGGTAAACCGGTAACTTATCGTTCATTATTTGAATATATTTTTGAATTAATTAAAAAGGAAAAACATGCTCAAAAACTTATGAAACGTAGTAGAATTCCGTTGCAATTAAACAAGTGAAAACAAAAAATCTTATCTTATATAAAACAAACCAGAATTTCATTACAATTCAAAAAATTAAACTTAGAAAACGAATAGGAGTTTCATTATAAACAAAGTAATCAAACGTAGACGGAAAACAAATTTCATACTGCCTATACATTTCCTTAGCATATTTGTCAGTTGCTAAACTTGTTAAAAATCTAGTTAAATTACATGAGCTTTGAGAGACACTCCCTCAACTCTCTTGGGATTATTTTCGGCGAGGAAATGACTTAAAATTCTCAGTATTATACCACGAATATTTTTTGAAGGAATTATAATCCCAAATCTTAAAGAAAGAGCTTTGTTAATTTATTGCGTTTTATTTTTTATTTTTTTATTTAATTCTCATTTTCATACTATTACAGAAATTGGCGATACAAAAATTTAACTAATTTTAAGAAAGAACCGGTAAAAAGGTACAATCCCTAGTTACGTGAGCAAAGTTAGTTAAATGGTATCAATTAATGGGTTCCTGTGCAACTTTTAAGTGCATCACACTGTATGGATGAATTAAAACTGGCCATTCATCATGTTCTAGAACCTTGAGTTTGTACACATCAATTTATGTTTGACAATTTGTGGTGTATATCATATGGGTCGTTAACATTTAGCTCTTGCCTGCTAGTATTTGATGGATAATTCATCAATTGGCGAACAGAAGTGATACTTTTGAATGCCCCCATATTATGGGTTTTAACGTGCGACCGAAAAATCAATCATTCTCAAAATGAACAAATTCTTACAATATAAAATATAAAAAATGAAGAATCATAAACCCGGTGGTTCAAGCTTTATTACATTCATTTGGAGAGGGAATTTGTAAAAAGCAAAGGAAAGAGATTGCAAGTTGTTATCTTTCGCGTTTTTATCCATAAATATATCAGAGAGAATATACTTCCGGCCGAAAACCGGGGGACTCCTATGAGTCACTTGGTGTGTCTCATGCTCGTTGTTACGTCCAGAGATCTCCCCGGTATCTGACGGTTTTTAACGAGAATTGAGTTTATGCACCAATATAATGAATCACTCGCTGCGCTAATAAATGAACCGCGTGTAGTACTACGGTGATTCGGACAGCCTTGGTTGCATGTGTGATTCCATCTGAATCGTTCCCCAATGAGTCATGTGCACTAAAAAGAATAAGCTCTTTAAAAGCAACCTGTTTTCAAGATGACCAATTTCGTTTCACGTTGAATAACCAGGGCTACGAATTCATTATTATACAGTTATATAATCATCAACTTTTTTATTTTTATTTTTAATAACCATTATTTATGGCTCGATGATGAATAATTTCTTGCAATTCAAACGAGATTGTTTCATTAAGACGGATCTTTTGTCTGGGAAAGTTGAGTGAACCATTCAACAATTTTCTGCATTTTAAAAATTTTCAGAGATTAAATCAGAATTGGTCTACATTGTACGCTCAAATGATTCAATTGAGATCGAATCGCTACAATGTAAGAGTGAATTAAATTTATAATGTCTGCTTGAAAAAATGTTATGATTTGGAGATGTGGGCAGACCCAGTATAAATCGTTTTATTACCACATAGATTGATTATTGTGCTAGATCTAAAACAATTTCGAAGAATCAATTTTTGTGTCAAAAAAAAAAAAAAAAAACGTGAACGACATTTAAGTAAAATTTAAATAACATTTCAATATTTAAATATTGTTATAATTTTGTTTGCAATTAAATTGTTGTTGTTTTGATTAGTAAATTTGAAATAGAATTATAAAAAAAATACATTAATCGAATTGAAATGGAATTTAAAGTATTTATAATGTGTTTGAAGTTGGATATAAGCATCATAATCATATTGATAACGAGGCAATCGCAATATAGCAATATCGAATAAACAAATAACGAGAACAGCATCGGATAAGTGTTTATATCGAATTGCCATATATGGTCTAACGCACAGAGATGTTTCATTTTTCGTTTAGAAAGAATATTTTTAATTTTCCATATGTGAACAATCAATCATTAGATTAATTTTATCGCACAATTACTCAAGGAGAACTTAACATTCAGCAATGAATATCATTTTAAAGTTCATTTTGTTTGAAAGTTCTCATTATTCCTTTTGTCGACAACTTATTTCTGGATTCCACATTATTGTTTTTAAAAATTGATATCATAACATAATAACATATTAACATTTTTCCGGCATCGATTAATACTTAACAATGCAAATTTTTTAAACGATTCCTGTTTTAATATTAAATCGTAAATAAGAAACAAAGAAATTACCTTGAAAAATTAAAGTCAATCAAAAATTATTTTACAAAATTGAATATAAAACTAAAAGAAAACCCAAAAACGTTATCTTGAGAACAATTGTAATTTGAAAAGTCGAACCTCACAAATTTTTTATTTTAAATAAAAAATAACCACTATGTTGAATCAATATTTATAAATTTTATTTTTGAAATTACTTACCACTTAGAAATTTTAATTTTGAATTTGTAATCTTTTCTCAACAGAAAAGCCATCTATCAATTCTATTCATAACTTCGAAATAAATACCAATTGTCAATAAAGTAACAACCGCAAATACCATCTGAAATAAAAAATGAAAACTTTAGAAAAAATCAGATTATCACAAAAAATTATATTCTTTTTCTAAAAGTGTTCAATTCAAAATATATTTTGTATATTCTTAACCTAGAAGCAAATTAAATTTTTTCGCATTTCTGCGTATAGGAGAACCAAAATTATAATATTTATTGTTTTGTCAACAAATCAATACAAATTATGCAAATCAAATTGACATTTGACAGAAACGCTGACAATCATCTTTATAATCCAAAACAAAAGGATTCGCTAAAAACGTTTCCAAACCTTTTAACATGTCAGTGCGTCTTCTTCTGACTCACTAAAAGCTATATGTTTTGTTTCAACTCCACAGTGATTTAAGAACGCAAGCAAACGAAATAGCACACCGTAACTAAAACACGTACAAGTCTGAATCCTGTTCAGACTGGACATGATATAAACGAACAATTTAGGAGATTTGTTGAAAAAGTTGCCCCGTAATCAACAAAATTTACTGACAATCTGTTACCTCTGTTTTGGTTTGCCGCCGGGACAATTGCAAATTCGTGATGTTCGGTGTTAAGTGATAATCTAAGTTACGGTGCGCAGTTCGTCAGAGATGAAATCCTATGACAAAATATACTCGATAACTTTCTGACGAACTTTCATTTGGAAGACCATCAAACAAAAATGACTCAGTCTAACAGGTTAGTTTAGTATCCTTTCATCTCACAATAAACTACATTTAAATCGAACAACATTGCGTATTTGAGAAGAAACAATTATCACACGATTCAAAGGTTATTTTTACACCTTCAATTTTGATTTAGCATTATTTATAAACATTGCATATTAAATAACAGATTTAAATTTATTTTTGGTTCACGATGAGCTGTTCCAAAAGATAAAGATTTAAATCTTTGTTTATAATCAACAACTGCGTTGATATTTTTGGATCCTCTATAAATAATAGTCAGAAATTATAAAATTGTTTGTGTTTATTATTTATATTATTTGCATCTTACTTTATTTGTTATTGTAAGTTTGAAAAATAAATATATTAATTTAATTTTCAACAGAAAACGTGGAAGAACTTTGGAGGATGAAGCAAGCGAATTTATGCCGTTGAGCAAAAGAATCAACAACCTACACCTGAACGGTTTGTCAGGAGTGCAAGATGCATCAGTTGTAGCAGCAGCAGCAGCCGCAGCAGCTGCTGCAGGAATGAAGATGGACTCTGACTGGGGAACCTCGACTTTTGTGCCCTCGCCTAATCACTCAGAGCCTTCTCAAGGATCCTCTTCCTGTGATGGTTTCAGTTCCAATCAAAGCAATTACGAGTACAGACCTGACTTGGATTCATCAGAAAATCCCTTTTACTACGAGACAAACAAGTTGTTATATTCTTTGTATGCTGAACGAATGCAAAGGGCTGGTGGACAACTTTATTGACTCCATGGAGCATATTTATATGGTAACGTGTAAGATAACAATCGTACAATAAAGCTGTACAATGTTTAATAATAATTGTATACTATTCGAGGTTTGCATTTACTGTGTTTGTAATGAAAACAACGTGTGAGATACGTAATTATTTATTTGTTCCGCTTTGTCTTCGTCACTTTTCTGCAGAAAATGTTATTTTTGTATACTAAGAATAAACAAACATGCGATTTATGTGTGTCATTTGGACTGGTCAGTGTGAAAAAAAAAAACATTTCGATTGCTAGCAAACGCGTTATTTATTTAAGTTTTGCATTCCTATGAGGATCGATAAATGAACGATTCATACCGAATCAGCTTGAATTTGTCTTAGAGTGAGGTTTCACAATGATGATACAGTTTGAATGTTTGTAATAATCACAGGGTTATCGTGAATGGCGGTATTATTATTACATTTCTGCACAATGTGTTGAACAAAAATAAAACAAAACAAAACAAATCTGCTTTGTGCAGGCGGGTTTGTGAAGATTTCAGATTTATGATTCACATTTTTCAATGATGCTTCAATCGTGTAAATAAACTATTTTTCCACAGATTTCTTGATGAAAAAACTTGTAATAGAAAAACTTTTACACTTTATTTATTGTGATTGTGATAGATTATACTTGAATACTACAAACAAGCGTCGTTCAAGCAGGGTGACTATTGTAACATCTGATGCTTGGAGTGAGTGAATTAGTAAAAGAATTGTATTTTGAACTACGCTATTAAATGTGACTGAACGAATTATAAAGACGTAAGATTAATTATTAACTGTGCGTTTGGCTATTGATAAAAATTAAAGATTCTAATACATTGAAAGAATTGGTCATTTCTTAGGTAACCTTATTTTTCTCTAATTGTTTTATATTTTTGTATCAAAAAATAATGTTTTTTCTAATTAAAAAATATATGAGACAAAATAAAAAAATAAAGTAATGTGGAAAAAAACAAGATTCTTTGTTTAGTGATAAATATTAAAGAAATAATAATAAAATATAGATATAAATATACTTTATCAGTTGCTTTGATGATTAATCTGAATAAAAAACGTGTAAATTGCCAGTCGAAACAAAAAAGAGTTACATAAAATGTTAAACAAAACCAAGTTCCTTATTTTGTTAATCGCTCATGCAAAGCAAGTGGTCTCATAAAATTAGAATAACAATTTAGAAGTCTAGATAAAGATTACATCAAATATTAAGACGCAATATAGTTCTTTTATTTATAAAATTTATTGCAATCCAACAATAACAACTTCAGTCTACAAATATAAATACTTAAAATTAACGTTTTTCTTGCTTAAAATATATATCTAAAGACGTTCCGTATTTATATTTGAATCACTCTCCACAAATTCATCATTCAAATTTTCGCGCTCAATCTCCTCTATTTCCACTATCAACACATGAGCGCCACCGTCGCTCCAGTGCTCTCCCAAATTGATTGATTTTTAACAAAAATAGAAGATTCCCTCAATTTGCAAAATCCCATTCTTTTGCACACCCAAACCCTGTGATTCAATGCTTCCTATACAGCTCCCCAAAATTTCCATCCTAAACGTCCTGAGCATCCGTAAACGTGGCAACATTGCACGTCATCACGCAACGTAGAGCGCATGCGCGTCAATGCACCCGAGAGAAAAGCGTCGAAAAATCGAGAAAAGCGCGACGGGAGGGACTCGGTGAGAAAATATCACGACTGGTTTGGCTGTAAAATTTGCTCAGGAGGAAAAATCTGACGTTGTGGAGGCCCGGTAGTCTGAAGAAAAGCGCAGCTGACACGTGCAAGCGCGCGGACCAATCAGGATCGCGCGCGCGGAGCGGATGCCCGGCTGTTGGCCGAATGTACCGTTAGCCCCGTTCGCACGGTAGGACTCGACACGACGGCGGTCGAACAGTGTGTACAATCAACCGAGGTGCGTTGGGACGAGGACGAGACGTGGCGCAGCGTGATCCGGACGATGCTCGTGCAGTAGCCGGTGTGAAGGACGAGTTATCCAGTTGGAAGGAAACGATTGTGCATTGCAAGCGACATAGTGTGCAGGTGAGTGAGAACGCGCGCGTAAGTAGGCCGCGGGCGCTTTGTCTGGCGTCCTCGGTGGATTAGCGGTGTCGGAACGCAGCGGCCACATAGAGCACCCACCCCAAGACACTAAAATCGTCGCGGGGCCCTCGCCGTGGAGCACGGCCTAGCCTGCCTCGAGCAGGCTTTGGTGGGGTGGTGGTTGGAGGTGCGGACAGTGGTTGAGCAAGCGGTGGGGTTGGAAATTGCGTGGTGGTGGGTGCCACCGAGGTAGGTTCAAGTGCCACAGGCCCCTCCGTCTCGCTGGCACATCTCCTCGCATCCGACTTTGGCCCAACTGAGGTGGGGGTGTAAACAATCAGCCCCCCGGACACGCGACGCGGACTCGCGCGACCACAAGTCCGACTCTTATTCTCGTACCACTACTGCTCTCATCATACCTGTCCTCTCTCAAGCTCTCCTTCCTTCCTTCCTTCCTTTCTTCATTCCTTTTCATTCTTTTATCTTCCACCTAAAACTCTTCTTTTTATCGCCTCCCGTATCCCAACCTGCTTCAATTTAGCCAGCCACACTTTGTTTACACGCTTGTCACTACTTGTTTACATCCGTTTTATTTGTTCCAGCCTTTTTTCTTACACCCAAGTAAATAATTGCTATATTCTTTAGCTAACGTGAGACAGCCGCGGTCTCTGAAATAAGAGTTTCCAAGTGAAAACGCACCTTAACGACGCCATTAGTTTCCTTTGTGTTGAGAAATCGAGGCAATCTTTTGTCTAACATTGATGAGAATTGTACGGACATTATCTATGACTATTTTGTCACGACCGCTCGTTAAACGCATCCTCGTTTACTCAGAGACGTCCTTTCTATTTCTTGCTCAACTCCGATCGATCTCAAACCGCACGGATGCTACAGCATTTTTATCACTTTTCATCTCGTCCAGTTAGACGATTGATCTTGAACCAACCAAAAGCCTATTGAATAGGCCCATATTTTCGTCCTAATCTCAAACTATAATCATGTTTTATCTACTAATTAATAATTTTCATTCAGTTATGAAAATTTTATCAGTGGAAAATTTCTCTCCCGACATGATTCAAAAAATATGTCTCCCATTAAACAATGATTATTGTTCACAAGATTTTGATGGATATCAAACTGTAATTTGATTTTGGATTTTTAAAAAACATTGTACGACATGATTATCAGAGGGGACTGTACGCTTCCGGACATTATTTTGAAGTGCTAATTTCTGTTTTCAATAGAGCGTCGCAATGCTGATATTTCATCATGGCCGACGGCTGAACTGTTCGGAGCATTGGCCAACGCCTAGTTATTCCTCGCATTTGCAAGCCCCGTATCCTTAGCGGCGATTTCACGTTTCCGCTTGGCTCGCTCGCCGGAACAAACTTTTTAGTTTGTGCTCACCCTGAACGGACGTCAGATTACATGCCACGATTCCCTCTTGGTCGTTCCAGTCTTCGTATAGGTTATGACGAGATTGTGTTGGTGAGAGTCGATAAAAGGATTATCACATTTTGGCATACTTTTTACTTTTCAACCGTTTACAACTTGAAAGTTGTTTGAAGAATCGTAACAAATTGGGGCATGAAAGTTGGCGACTAATTTACATTTTAGTGTCAATTTATTCGGTTTAAAAAAAAAACTTACAATAATACAAATGAAAAATAATAACGCCTGAAATTTCTGGTCCAAAATTTAGAAAATTAACTTTTTTTTTATTCC
>JAAMPD010002244.1:0-16201 GCA_025266255.1 Trissolcus basalis
GAAACTTTACCGTTTCATTGATTTCAGAAACAACAATTTTTTAATACAAAAAAAAAAAAAAAAAAAAAGAAAAAAGAAAAGAAAAAAAAAAGACTTAAAAAATAACTCGATCTATGAAATGTGTACCTGAAAATGTCGATAAAAGTTGTTTACAAATGATGATATATTTAATAGCACATATCGATTTAACAAATGTAGAGATAAAAAATCTTTTTCAATAAATAAATTTTATGTTATATGCAACGTTCCCAAGTTTGACAATAATTTTCTCGTCGTTGAATTTTTAATGGAAATTGTGGTACACAAAAATGTCCGTCTGAGGATCACTTGTGAGACAATAAATGTTAGAGTTTTCGGTTTTGCGAAATCCAATAAAAATAATTTGACAGACGAACAAAAAGAATATATTTTTGCGGATGAAAAACTCTAACAAAAGTGTTGTCACGAGTTTCCCTTGGCAAATGCATTTTGTACGATTTGCATTTTGATATCCGTGACAAAGTTGGACTCAATACAATTTTAGATGAAAGTTCAAGTCATAGTTCTAGTTAGTGTATTGGATAAAGTAACAGGATACCATAAGTACAAGTTATTTTAAAATGTAGATCTACGGGATAGAACTTCGAAGTCAAATTAAAGTGCAAATTTTTTCATTTTCGTTTTATATTCACATTTTTACGTTATCAATTTCAAGAAAATAGCTTTTGATTTAAATTTTCAATATGAAAACAAACAAAAGTTGAAAAATGCCTTGACGACGAAAAAAGAAAAAGAAAATGTTCAGTATTAACTAGAAACGTGTAATTAAAAATTTGTTATTATCATACAACGACCGAGATTTTCCTATTTTTATATGCATGCTAGAGAACAATATAAAGTCTTCTGATTTGCGAAGAGGTGCAATTACCAAATTGAAATTTCAAAGAAAACGTGAAATAAGTACAAAAAAATCTTCCACTACGTTTTTTTATTGATTTAGTTATTATTATTTTGCACCTTGTTGTAAGTGATATTCCAGTACTTAAAAAATTCTTGCCAATGAATTAGAATCTCGCGAAAAGTATCTTATCTAAATTATTGATTAGGTTGTGATTTTTGTAAACTTAGAGAAAAATAAAGAAAACAGTGATAAAATTAGCAGTCTTTTATATTTTTCTCTCTAACCTATTAATGAACAATTTCAATTTGAATCTCTCAATTGAGAAAAAAAAAATAAGATGATTGGAGTACAATTGTTTCATCCTAGAATTGTGTATATCATATAATATAATAAAATGGACAATTTGAAAATAATAAAAGTTAGTAGAGCAGATAATATATGTGTGATATCGAATATAAATTTCACGAACTCGGTACAAAATAGGAGGCGTTTTGATTTGTTTCTTCACTGGTAGATTTGGCTTCTTTAACCCTTTGAATGAGCTGCCTGATGCAAGGAATCCAAGAACTACAAAGGGAAGCATGGTCCATCATTAAACTTACGTGCAGTTTGTCTGCCGTAACAAAATCCTCCTTTTCCAAAGCTATAATACAATAATGAAATATATTATCTCACTCATATTTTCTACTTCAACTTGAAATTAAAATTCACACGCTTGTTTATTTACCTTGAGAAATTTGGCTAATTTTGTTACAAACATTTGCATTTAGTTTGCCTTCTTGCCACATACTTTTCATCATGTCTAATCTTTTCTTTAATTCATCAGCTTTGTTCGCCTCAAGTACGAATTTGTTTATAACACATTCCAATCTTTGAATAGTTTCTTTCAATGATTGTTGAAGATCAATCTCAAGCTCCTCTTGCTCTTTTTCATAATGACTTGGCGCTGTCAACGGAGCATGAGGGGTAGTTGTGAGATTTGTTGTACAGTCCAGAGGCGGGGGGATGCTTGCAAGAGTTCCCCCAGAACTCACCGAGGGCTGGAAGTTTAAAGGAAATGCCACTCGTTTGTTTAGAAGCCTTTTTACTGGAGTTGACGAATCTGCTTTTGCTGTCAAGGCCCATTTTGGCGGATCATTCCAGCCAGGATCCTGACTAGGGGGTAAACTTTTCTGACAGGATGCTGCTGCTGCTGCTGCTGCCACTTCTTAAACATGAAACTCTCAATTTTGAACCATCAAATGTTAAACAATACCATAATCAAAAGTAAACAATATGGAAGCTCAAGTTACACAAGATAATGTCTCTAATTTATTTATATTTTTTTGTCAAAATTCCATTTTAATTATATTCATCAATTTATTCAAAAAAGGACAATTTTCTATTCTCTGTACGACAAACTGTCAGATACTGAATATTCAACAACTCTTTTTGAGGTTAAGAAATATTTTATAAATGTAAGCAAAGAATACATTTTGTCAGCACGAATTTACTTTTTCTTAATGAAAATTATTGTGTTTTTATACCATCAAGTTTTTCTATCGTTTACCTGCTGATGTTTTTTCTTCCATTTTCAACAACCAAACTTTCTCTTCTTTACGATGACATTGTCAACAAATAAATCACGCGTGGGTCAATTTGTCAGTATGTCCAACGAAATAAACCAACAAGTCTCTACCATTTGTTGACAGATCTCGTCGACTGAAATGTTGTTGTTTATTTATGACAATCTTGTAGACCAAAAAATAATTACATCTGTTTGTTTACATGCTCGTTATTTTCTGTTAAAACGTTAAAATAAAACTATATATGAAAAATAAGTGAACAAATTAAAATGAGTTTGCAAAAAATAAACATAACCTGTTTGACATTATGCTAACCTAAGCTCAGTTTATATTAGTGTCTTATCAGGTTTACAATCCGAGCAAAAAGAAAAATCCATAAAAGTAACCAGTTGTTGCGTCGAACGTTGGTTGAAGAAGTGTTAGTTGTCAAAAGCTGTCAGTCGATCGTCCGGAGCAGACAATCATGTAAAATGGCAGCGAACGAAAAAGTATTTTTCGCCCGGACGGTGCAGCACCTAGCTCGGTGCCTCGCAGCGATCGATGCAACCCCCTGGGAAAAGGTAATTAAGATTTGTGCGATTGCTCTCGTTGAGCTATTTTCTACATTTCTTTTTACCTCAAATCATTTAAGGTTATATACATGTCAGATTGACAGTTATGTTATTCATGTGTCATCTCATTTAATTTCAAACTTGTCAAGGCCAACAAAAAAATGACATAGCTTTTATCATGAAGAGGTCATCAAGTTAACTATATTTGAATTGAATTGTCAATTTTGGAATGTACTATTAAAAAACAATACATGATTAAATATATAAATGAGAAATGTTTTTTTAGGTGAATTCTCTTTTTAAAAGATGTCCTCAAGAAGTGTCAGGGGTGTTTCGTTTGGATCGTCGCGGACAGGATGCGACGATCGCTTTGGGAATTTATTTCGTCGAATCAGGGTTACAGCACAAGGAGAAAATCCTGCCGTATTTGCTGAAACTGTTGCGAGGCCTACACAAGGCCGTTTGGATTGAGGAGATGATGTGCATGCCTACGGAGAGGATACCGACGGCCGAGAGATTCAGCTTTTGCCTGAATACAATGTTAAGTGACGTTGGTGCGCGGTGTGAAGCTTCAAGAGAGACGATTATTGCCAACCAGGTGGAACTTTTGGCTGTTTTAACAAATCATATCACAGAGAGCAAAGAACAGAGCACTCGAGGGTTGCAGGCTAAATGTAATATTGATTGAAATATTTGACAAATGTTATTTTCGATTATAACAATACTATAACTTGTTGAATTTTAGTGTCACTATGTCGGTGTACAGTGCCGATCTTGATCGGCCTGGCCCGAGCAATGGGTCGCTTTACTTATACCGAGCCTCCACTGCTGAGTCGACTGTTTCCCAGACCAGAATCACCCTCAACGAGGAATCAAGCCAGAAGTCCAAGTCAACAGCTCGTAACCTCAAGTATGACTCTAACTCGTTCACTGAGCTATGGAAACAATCCTCAGTTGGTGATCGACGGCCGGCCGTCGAATCTTATGATGGAACATTTGGAGTGTTCATCGCCAAGCAAGAGGCCTTCATTCCACTCATACATGCCCACCCCAAATGATCCCGCTACTTACTTCTTCAACAAATATGGCTCCAGTTTCAACCAATTTCCTCAGATGCGCTGTAATGAGAGTCCTGTTAAAAAAGCTGGCCTTCAATTTAGCGTTGTTCATCTTCAGAGTGTCCTTGCCAAAGCTAAAAAACTTCTTACCAAGGAGGTGTTGGAATTTCTTGATGAAGAAGCCCAGGAGGTAATTGTAACAATTTCAACATTTAATGCAATATCATTACGAATGAATTATTGTTTGATATAAAATGACTCTGTATCTATTTTAGCATCAATGACCATTTTGACCAAAGGAGTGATCCTTATAAAAAAAATAAAAAAAAACACCAAACTTGAATTAGAATTAAACAACTTGAAACTTACACCTGCAATTAAATAATAAATACATTTCTTATATTTGAAAATTGAGTTTATTTTTATTTGTAGGTCTACTTATCACAGCAGATCCAAATTTTCCCTTACCGTTCGTTCAGCGAAACAATGAACCTGGTGATGGTGGGACTTTTGCGAGAGTTACTACAAGGTCAGCATGATCTGCCAGCGCCTTTCACGAAAGACATACAAGAATTCATGAAGGGACTCTTTTTGTCCGGGCAAACTGTTTTGCAATCCCGACAGCAGCACGATGCAAGTGAAAGAGAGGATCTGGATACAGATTTTAGAACCGTCAACAGATTTAAGATGAACGTTATGGCAAATGCTGCTTGTGTCGATATACTTGTCTGGGCTATCGGTGATGAAATTGGTACGATTTTATTTCAAATAAATTGTCTTTTAATTGAATTCAACAAACGATTGTTTTGAAGATTTAAACGATTATTTTAAATTGATTTGTTTCAACAAATTTTTCGTTTTCAAAATAATGTATGTTTAATTATGATAGAATTTAAAGAGGTGTGAAATAATTTGCAGAGCGCGATGAGTACGATTTGTGCGCGCTCACTGCAGACATCAAGTCCATTCTCATTGGCGAGGGTATATCAAAACAAAGAAACAAGTTTTTTTTTCCACACTTTTCCTCTGATGATTAACAATTTGATAACAACAAAATTTGATTGAACTAAACACGAGTGTTCCCAGATTAATGAACCAAACTGCTTTATAGAATTTGAGATATATTTACTTCAAGGGGTCTTTGAAGAACATTTCGAAGCTAACCAGATTAAAATTAAATTGCAAATTAGAGTGTTTTTTCTTTGTTTTTGTTTAATTTAATTAACTTTGGTTTTTTTTGTCCAACTTGGTTTTCAATTTGTGAAGAACTTTATCTTGATTGTTATTTTTGTTATTAAGACTGGTTTTGTATTTTAGGTGCTGATAGTCTTTGTAGCAGATTGACTGAGAAAATTAATTCTAATGACGGTCACAAGATTCTCGCCTATATGCCTCTTCTTATGGTCTGTCTAGACGGATTAGGAAAATTCGCTCAGAAGTTTCCAAATATTGCCAGTACTTCCATCTGCAGCCTGCGGGATTTCCTCATCAATCCGTCGCCGATTTTATTGAAACTTCATCAACAAAACAACGAAAGAGCTATCAGAAGTAAGTCAAAGCTTGATTTGAAATTGTCAATATTTGTATAAAATTATTAATCAAAAGTGATGATGATTAATAGAGTTAAACTTTATGTCTTAGTTTTGCAAAAAGATGTGGACAATTCGAGTCACCCATCAGCATCACAACTGGCCTTTGAAAATCTACGAAACGCTGCAATCAGAAACCTCTGTATCGCTTTGGAGGCAGTCAATCACATCGAATCCGACTGCGTTCCACAGTTGGTGACAAATGTGTCAAGAAAGTGGTTCAACGTTGGAACCAATGAAACGTAAATTGTTTCATTTTCCTCTCTTTTAATTGCGATCTAAACAAAATTTAATCTAAAGAACGACAGAATCTTTGAATGATTATGTTTTATGCTCGCAATAGTCTTTTCGGTTCTTCCAGTGACAACGAGAAGCTGAAAAAGAATTCGGTTAACACGCTGATCTGGACGAACATCGTCGTGATGCTGGGTCATGTGGCCGTCGAGCTCAGAGGCACTCCCAAAACTGAATTTATCATTTTCCAGTTTTTTGAACAGCATTTCACTCATATGCCTAATCAGCCACATCTCGTTTGTCTGATCATCGATCAACTCGCCTTCATGATTATTGCTAAAGACGAAAGCAAAGTAAGTCAAACAACATTCCGTATTGTTTCACTGAGTAACGTATTTTGTTTGTTGTTTTTTTGTTTGAGTTTGACATTTATTATTGTTTTAGAATGTGCAGAATCAAAAAGTTCGGAATCAAATCATGGATCTGCTGGTGAAATCATACGCTGACAAACAGTATCATAACCAAATCACCGCTACGATAACTCAAGCATTTTCAAACATCGCAGCTAATTTGGAAGGCGAGGCTGAGCTCAACGAACTTCTCCTGAGACTGTTGGAACTTTTTGTCTTCCAGGGTCTCGAAGGCAAAAGAATGAGCAATAAGACAGCTAAAAACATTACTGGCTCTGTAATTTGAAACACAACTTCTATTAGATATAGTTTGAAAAAAAAAAAAGAAAAGAAAATTATTAGTTATATATATTTGAAATTTTAGAAGCCAGCCAGCAGTGCAGGAAATCTAGGTGTGCTGATTCCAGTATTAGCAACTCTAGTCCGACGTTTACCGCCAATCACACAACCTTCACAGAGAATGCTGAAATTATTCAAAGACTTTTGGCTGTATTGTGTTTTGATGAACTTTGTGCCGGATTCATCGGCCCAGGTCTGGCCTTCTGAGTGGTACGATGGTGTTCGGCAAATTGCTGTCAAGTCGCCCTATCTCGTCTCGAAAGTGTCACAAAAAAATCGGAGGGCTGAAATCCGCGAGCTCCAGTATACATCTGCGGTCCGGGACGATAACGTCACTCAGCTTCAGGAACTCAAAAGCCAATTTCTGTACTGACTTTATCCTTTTATTATCTATTTGTTATTAACAATCTAATGTATATTTTGATTGTAATTTCAAAATGTCATGTTGATCAAATTGTTTAACAAATTAATTGTAGTAAACATTGCAGAGCAAAAAACACGACCAACATCACTCATACTGCGAACGTGACAAAATTGAATTTTGCCCAGTGCGCGTACCTCTTGTCTATCTATTGGTTGGAGATATTGCGAGTGGAGAACAGCCCCGAGCCAAGCCTACAGCCGATCATGGAGTATCTGAGTGACACCGAGCTTCAGAGGGACAAGAGCGGCATGTGGCAGTGTGTCTGCAGTATCGCCGACTCAGTTTTCAGCAAGTTCAAGGAGGTGATGCAACAAAAACCCAAGAACGAGCAGCGAGAGAGGGACCTCGAGAGTCACGCTCAGTTTCTCCTTGTCCACTTTTACAACGTTCACAAACATATTCGTCAAGTTGCCGAGACTTATCTCATCGACCTCATCGTCACTTTTCCGCACTTGCTGTGGAACTGCAAAGTCCTCTGGTGTATGCTAGATATTTTACAAGTATGTGTCAATTTGAAATTGTGTCATTAGATTTAATCTATAAACCCATTTTGGATATGCCTATTGGTTGGGAAGGGGGGGGGTCATTCCGAAATTTTTTGCCCCTAAAATTTATTGCGCTAATCATGTTTTTTTTTTATTTAGGTTTTGTCCCAGACCTTACAACTGGATCCTAATGAGGAAACTCCAATTGTTAATATTCCTGATACTCCTTACAAGATACAGTTGATGGAAACTGCAGAAGCAAGAGAAGTAATTCAAATGATAAAATTAAAAGTTGGAATAAAAAAAAAAAATAATGAAAACATGTTTTCATTTATTGTTGATTCTCTTTCAGAGTATAATAAAAAAGTTTAAAGAAAGATCCAAAGACACAGTTCGTGAGGCAATGACCTGGGCTCCAAGAGCGACAAGTTCTCTTTTAAACGAATACATCAATCACATCTCCTCGAACCAAACTTCGCCTAGCACTGCGATAACTGCCATAACTGACTCAATCTTAGAATTTGTAGATGCGGCTTTGAGAACTATCAACAGTACAACTGTAATTTTTAAAATTTCATTTAAATTTTTTATCCAAAATTCTTTGTTCAATTTAGATGTGTATCAACAATATCGGCATGAATTGATTTGATTGATGATTTGACGTTCATTTCCACCATTTTTAGACAAATTCAATGGGCAAGAAAGTCCAATCTAAGGGAGCGAGTTCATCTTTTCTGTTAACCATGTCCATGAGGTCGAGGTACGCAGGTTACGTTAACGGATTAGCTACGGAAAATATTAACGAAGGAATAAACTCAGTTATTAAAAACCTTGTCAATGAGATGTCCGCTGCTTGTCAAAACAAGGACAACGTTGCCTTCGAAAAAGCTCTGTGGAGTGCTACTGCTTTATTCATTTCTAACCCTGGTAAGAACGAAAGTAAAACATTTTTAAATTATTAAAAATTGAATAAAAAGAAAAATGATTTAAATATTTTTGTTAGGTATAAATGCGGAATTGTTGCACGCAATAGCTTATTCGCATACGGACATGTTCACAAGGGAGTCAATGACAATAGCAGTCGAATGCTGGCAATGGATTTTGACAGCCCGACCAGATTTAAAGCTACGCTTTCTCCAAGAGATGCTGGCGGCATGGCAGCATACAGTAGACAATCGCCTGGGTTTATTTTCTTCCGAGGCGGAAGATCTTAGTCCCTTAGCGATGCACGAGGGCTGCAACCTGGGCACCAACTCACCAGATGTCAAGCCCCATGAGATTTGGGTGTCTTTTATCATTGAGATTATTGAGACTGCAAAATACTGCTGTCAAGACACCGCCGAAATGATCTCTATGATGCTGCACAGATCTCTACCTATGTCAGTTGGTGTTCCAAGCGAGGAACCTCATTTAAACCGTCATGTAGCTGCTGTTGGAGCGAGGTTCAAACTGCTTGAGTGCGGGCTCTTACTTCTGCATGGCGATGTTTTGTCCAGGTGCAAATTTTGGACTTTGATGCTCAAGTTTTCGTATTTATTTTTTCTTCAATTGAAACTTTTCTTTCGGGATTTCTTTTTTGCAGGAGGTCGCTGAGAAAAAATGTGCTGCGTGAGAGGGTTTACAGAAATTGTCTCGATTACTTTTGTAGAGAGAGGCAAACACCGACACAGAATCCAGATCAGTTAAGAGAAGATATCAAAACACTGATCAGTTTTTGGAAGGTATAATATCAATTTTGTTGTAATTGAAATGAATATTTGGTTTGGACGTTAATATTGTTCTCATTTATTGGCTTCAGGTGATGCACAGTGACAAAAAGTATCTGCAGATGAAAAGCGAAGATGGAGATTTTGACTTGAAGCCCCAAATTGGTGGCATGGCCATGCTAGGGGATTCCCTGGGTCCGGCTACCCCCACGGGTAGTGAGATTAGCAGGACTATTCCGACAAACTGGACGATCCCGCCCTCTGCCAGTACCAACACCCTTAGCAAAAGGAGTCATCGCAGCAAACGTATCATCGCTGATAACAATTATATCAAGGATTATATCAAGAAGAGAAATTTGATCCTGGAACTTTTAGCTGTTGAAATTGAGATGTTACAGGTACCTAAATGTACATTTTGTACAAATGTTTCAGTTGTAAGTAAAGAAGAAATTAAGATGATTAATTGTTTTAGGTGTGGTGTAATCCTGGTGGACGAGCAGACCCAGGGATGCCAGAAGATTCGAGCATAGCAGAGTGGCGTTCAAAAGCAATGAACAAGAAGTGGCGCGATTACACACGACTCGCTTGGGACATAAGTCCGGTACTGGCAGTTTTCTTGCCGGCGCGTTTAAAAAATTCAGACATCATAGTGAAGGAAGTCTGCCGACTTGTCAGACTCAAACCGATGCATGTAATGCACATCGGCGAAGCACTGCAGTATCTTGTCACTACCGAAACTTTGCTCGATGACGCTCCTGAGGTCGTAATCATCGTCAACTCATTAAGTTGTTCATTAACATGAACAAGTCGATAATAATTGACAATGTTTTGCAGTTGGTTTATATGTTGGCTTGGGCCCGAGTTTCACCCATCCAAGCCCTAGCCTACTTTTCTCGTCAGTTTCCTCATCATCCAAACTCTGCCCAGTACGCAGTTCGAGTTCTCGAAAGTTATCCAGCAGATGTGATGCTTTTTTACATTCCTCAGCTTGTACAAGCTTTGCGACACGACGCTCTGGGATACGTCACAGAATTTATTAAAGCTTTGGCTAAGAGATCACAGGTACGAAAAATGAATCTTGCTTGTTATGTCATGTTTTTCCTCAAATTATTTTTATAACATGAAATCGTTTCGATGTAGCTTGTAGCTCACCAACTTATCTGGAATATGCACACAAACATGTATATGGACGAGGATAAACAAGTGCGAGACCCGGTGTTGTACGATACCCTCGAGGCTCTTGTCAAAAGCATCCTTAGCTCCCTCTCTGGACCAGCGAAACAATTTTACGAGCGAGAATTCAGCTTTTTTGACAAAATTACCAACATCTCAGGTGAAATCAGACCCTACCCGAAGGGACCTGAACGCGAAGCCGCTTGCCTGGAGGCTCTCAGAAAAATCGAAGTCCAACCGGGTTGCTATTTGCCTTCTAATCCTGAAGCTATGGTTATCGATATTGATTATAAAAGTGGCACTCCCATGCAGAGGTAAAATAACATTCAATTTAATCGTTCAATCAATTAACAAAATTTCATTTCAAATTCACAATGATGATTTTTTTTCAGTGCTGCAAAAGCTCCCTTCCTGGCACGATTTAAGGTCTACCGGTGTGGAATCAAAGAGCTAGAGAGAACCGCCATGGAGGCTACAACGAACCCGAAACTAGAGGAACCAAAAGATGAAAATCCCTGGCAGGCAGCAATCTTCAAAGTTGGCGACGACGTGAGACAAGATATGCTCGCTCTACAGGTCATCTGTATCTTTAAAAATGTCTTCCAAAAAGTCGGCCTCAATCTTTTCCTCTTCCCTTATCGAGTCGTTGCTACTGGTCCTGGTGTAGGTTTCTTCTTTTGTTATACAACTTAAGTTTCAATTTTGTTTCATTTGAAAATTTTTTTTTTTTATAATATAATATAAGACACTGCCATAATATAAATGAGGTAAAATTGAAATTGTAAGGTGGATATTTTAAAATGTGCCTTTTTGTTCAGTGTGGTGTTATAGAGTGCGTGCCAAATGCAAAATCTCGTGACCAGCTTGGACGAAAAACAGACTGCAGTTTGTACGAGCTATTTCTCGCAGAGTACGGAGATGAGACCAGCAAAAGTTTTCAACATGTGCGACGCAATTTTGTACGTTCAATGGCAGCCTACAGCGTGATCACGTATCTCCTTCAGATTAAAGACCGTCACAATGGCAATATTATGATTGATCAGGAGGGCCACATTATCCACATTGACTTTGGGTTTATGTTCGAAAGTTCTCCAGGTGGTAATTTTGGTTTTGAACCTGATATCAAACTCACTGACGAGATGGTACAGGTTATGGGCGGCAAAATGGAGGCCGAACCATTTAGATGGTTTATGGAGCTCTGCGTGCAAGCTTTCCTTGCTATTCGGTAAATTTATCTTTGTACTCTATCAAACAAAAATGACCATTTGCAAATGAAAAATGTCTATAATATGTTGAATATTGCAGGCCCTATCAAGAAGCAATAATATCATTAGTTTCTTTGATGTTGGACACTGGACTACCTTGTTTCCGTGGTCAGACCATCAAGTTGCTGCGAAGTCGTTTCGCTCCGAGTGCAACGGAGCGAGAGGCCGCAGCTTTCATGATCAACGTCATTCGCAGCAGCTACCTCAATTTTCGCACCAAAACATACGACTTCATCCAGTTTTACCAAAACCAAATCCCATATTAATATTTATATCTCTTCTTTTCTATTTGTTACCAATCATGCCGAACAAATCATTCTTATACAGTTTTACTTCCACTAATGGTTTCAAAAATTCCACGAGTATTAATTTTCTACATTCATTTCAGCAATTTGTTATGTTAATCCCTGGATGGAACTAGTACAATTCACTCCTCCGCATGCAAGCAAGGAGAACCAAGTATTTAAAAGTTAATGTATTTAAAATATTAAATATTCTAAGTTGTATTTATTATAACGCCTGTTTAATCGATAATAGATTATTATATATATATAATGAATGTTGATTGTTGAACTACAAATTATATCTAAACATTCCAGATTATGTATTTTTCAAAGTACATAAGCTAACTCCTGTTTAACGAAGTTGATTCGTGTAAAATTATTGGATTGTGAATAAAGTTGCTTTATTTATCAGAACATGTTTTTTTTTTATGCCATCGTTGTAAACGAACGTTCTACTTTTTCTTTTTGCATGCACGAATAGAATGTATATTCAAATTCAAAACCAGACATTCCAATCTGTCAAAAGTTTGGCAAACAAATATTACTCCATTTTTATATTTATTATATATAACATTTGTTCTGTTTTTTATTTGGAATTATATGAAAAGACTAATACAATTCATTAACAATTGCAATTTACAAATATGTATTGTGTTTTCTATTTTTTTTGTTGTGTGTGACGGCTACTGCCATCTTACGATCGTTCTTATAGTTTGCTGTCGAAACGTTATTCGGTATTTTCCCGTTCCAAGAATTCCATTACGTTAGTGTGATATCTGAGATATACAATCTGATATGTTGTATTGGTCGGTCAAAACGCAGCAGCAAGCTAACCTCTTTGGGTTTGTTATTGTTGTTGAGAAAATTGTTTTTGTTTGACAAAACAGGGCAACGAAAGCAATCGCAATAATAATGGAACTGTGGTATCGTGACACTTGAAAGGCTGATCTTTAGCAAGGCCGATGGAAAATAATTGCTTCAATTTTTTGTGACAAATTATCTGGAAACATTGATAACCGAGAATTTTATATTGGTTCATCGTAAGTAAACTCAAATCAAATGTCATTCGTAATAAATGTTTTCGCAATTATAAAACAAATAAAAGAAAAGGCATTGTTTATTAGTAAAATGAAAAACAACTCGAACGGAACAAACTAACCTCAAATTCAAGGACGCCAATTTGTAATGATGTAATGTAAAATAAAAATAATATTAATAAAAAATAAATTTGTTTCAGACAACGAATGGAATCGACAACCAAAGATGCATCTTGGAGTGCGTCAGTGGCGCCTCCTGCGTCATCCTCGGGGACGTCCGGGGCGCGTCCAGCAGATCAAGCAAGTCGTCAGAATAGCTTGCACCGTATCCAGCAGCGCAAGCAGCAAATGTACAGTTGGCCACAGGCTCGCAAGCTATTCAAACTGGCCAACTACTCAGCTTGTCAGACTGAGGAGTGCATCTGCAATGGTTGGAAAAACCCAATGTCGCATAAACCCAAGCCGGAAAATCAGCAGCCGATATCTTTTCGCACTCCCTGTCAAGCATGTGAGCACAGCTTAGAGAGCCATGTACGCCACCTGCCGACTCAAAATGAAGAGGAATTCAACCGGCTCCTTAGCATGGTTATTGACATGGATAACATTTACATGGGCATGTCCAGAGAGGAAGATGTGGATACAAAACAAGTTTATTATTACCTTTTTAGGTACTTGCGTCAACTTGAAATCATTCAGAACAATTTTAAATGATATTCATTTCAATTTGATTGTTTATTGATCATGATATTTGATGTCTTTTTATAGGCTACTAAGAAGATGCGTGCTGTCAATGTCAAAACCTTCGGCTGAAGGGCATCCACCCTTGGGACATCCTCCTTTTGAAAAACCCAGCATCTCGCAAGCAATTACCAACTTTACTGTTTACAAGTTTGGCAATCTTTCTCAGAGAGAATGGCAAAACATGTATGACCTCGGCAAGATGTTTCTGCACTGTCTGAATTACTGGAATTTCGAAACTCCTTCTGCTATAAAAACTGTAGTGAGCCCCGAAGAGGCTCCTGTGTATAAAGTTAATTACACGAGGTATAAAAGAAATATGAAATGACAAAAATAAGTCTATCATGCAATTAATGAATTGTTAAGATGATTATTTGTTTAATATTATAGGTGGTTGATATTTTGTCAAGTACCGGCATTTTGTGACTCGTTGCCGCACTATGACACCACTCAGGTTTTTGGTAGAGCTTTTCTCCAGGCGGTTTTTAAAACTCTGTGCAAGCAGCTCATGGATAAATGTCACAGCGAGAGAGAAAAGATGACGCAGGAGAAACGCGTTGTGGTTCTTAATCATTTTCCAAAGTGAGTGCTCGAAACTACAAAAAAAAAAAAAAAAAAAAAAAAAAAAAAACAAAGAATTTTTTAACTATTCATCATAATCGAAACATATTTTGTAGATTTTTATCAATGTTGGAAACCGAGATCTACGCGGAAAATTCTCCAATTTGGGACCCTGAGTTTAAGAAATCTACGCCGTCTCATTTGCAAGCAGCCCTCGAAGGCAAATTAAGCCAAGCTCGAAAAACAGCAGGCGAGTTTGAAAAAGTTCAAGTTGCTCATAATGAGAAGGACAATTTTACGACAATCAATATCAGTCCCGGAATGAAAAAAGTGCAGGCAGAAAAGAGAGCCCACGGAGATTCTAGGACCGATGCAAAAAGAAGAAAGACTGAGGAGGCGTTCGAGGACCTGCCGGAAGAAACCGTAGCAGAGATCGTTGCAACCATCAATGACCCGAATTATATGAGCGGGTTGGATGTCCTTTTTCCTCCTTATGCACCTCGCGACGAAGCACCCAAGATGGAAGAGAGCATGAAGATCATCGAGTTTCATGTGATCGGCAATAGCCTGACTCAACCGGTTAGCAAGCAAACCATGCTTTGGCTTATTGGTTTACAAAATATCTTTAGTCGACAGCTTCCCAAGATGCTCAAGGAATATATCTCCCAGCTTGTTTTTGATCCGTCAGTATTTTTCACTGAATAATATTTTGAATTTAAAAAGATGAGCTTTAAGGTTAAAAAAAATTGTGTTATTGTTGAATTGTTGCAGGAAACACAAAACTTTAGCTTTAATAAAAGACGGTCGACCAATAGGGGGTATTTGTTTTCGAATGTTCCCGACGCAAGGTTTCACTGAGATTGTTTTCTGTGCCCTTTTAACCGAGGAACAAGTCAAAGGTTACGGAACACATCTTATGAACATCCTTAAAAATTATCACATCAAGCACAATATTCTCCATTTCCTCACTTTTGCTGACACTTTTGCCCTGGGATATTTCAAAAACCAAGGATTTAGTGCTGATATTAAATTACCCGAATCTGTTTATCAGGTATAACAAAACTGAATTGAAAATTGTTAATCAAAAGAATCACATTTATAATATAATAAATATTACATAGATGTATATTAAATGAAAAACAAAATAATATTTGAACAATTCGTTGTTGATTTCAGGGGCATATCAAATTTTACGATTACGCAACATTGATGCATTGTGAGTTGAATGCAAAAATCATCTATACTGAATTCACGGTGGTGGTTAGAAAGCAAAAGGAAATTGTTAAAAAACTGATTCAGCAACGTCAGCAGGAGATTCAGCGTACGAAAGTGTATCCTGGTTTAACTTGTTTCAAGGAAGGTGTTAGAGGAATACCGGTGGATTCGATCCCAGGAATCGGAGACACCGGTTGGAAAAGCACGGCCCAGACTAGGACGAGAAACGTGGCTAAAACCGTCCAGGCGCCTGAACCCATTGAGGCTTGCCTCGATGTCAAAGATAGTTTGTTTAATGCATTGAAAAGCGTTTTGAATAGTGTCAAAAATCACAGCACCGCTTGGCCTTTCTTAAAACCTGTTGACAAAAATGAAGTGCCGGATTATTATGATCACATAAAATATCCTATGGGTTAGTTAGTTTATTGCTCGTCTACAAATCTTTCGAATGTTTTTTTTTTCTTTTTTTTTCAAACGATTCAATTACCTTTATTTGTAGGTATAACGTCCGGGTTCCTGTCATCCGCATCGTAAAGGTCCTCGGAACTCGGGGCGGTTGCTTTTTTAAGAGGTAAATCACCAAGTCTTTGAGTCCTTCGATCGCTCCTGACTTTGATAGCTGTTAAGATGCTGACAGTGACCAGAAGTAGGGCCGTACAAACGCCGATAAGTACTCCAAGTAAAGGT
>JAAMPD010002245.1:0-16188 GCA_025266255.1 Trissolcus basalis
GTTATTAGTAAAAATATACGGTTAAATATATGTCAAAATATATAAAAATATATTTTCAACGGCAAAAAGTTAGATATTTTAAATATATATCATTTTTCCGTGAGGGTATAAATTTATATAATATTTATAAAAAAATATAAATTAAATATTATACTTAGTGCCGGTATATGTTTTTACACGAAAAATATATTTTCGTCTGTGCGGGTGGGAGAAAAATCGAAAATTTGTGAGAAATTATTATTACACTAAACGAATCAATATTACTAAACTGATATTAATTTTTCATGTTCATTCATCAAAATTTTCTATAAATTTTAACATTTTTTCCTGAATTTTAGATTTGTTCCCCATATAATGTACAGTTCGGTAAATTTTGATAGAATTTTTTTCTTCGTGTGCAAATTATACAAGCATTAAATCAACGCCGTTAAATTATTCCCCGACCATTTTTCTTTTTTCGACTGTCATATAAAAAGATGAAATTTGTTTTCCATCGGGTAGGATTCCGCGCCATAACGGCCGGTTCTTGATTGGAAGAAAAAGAGGCACGTAACGCTTTGCTACAGGTTTCTCGTCACTCGGAATCGAGGGAGGCGCGAAAAAAATCGACTGAGAAATGAGATCATATCTAATCTGGAATTCAAATCAATGACTGATCTCGAGTCCGATGATATTAACTTCACGTTGGCGATAATTCGTTATTACAAGATAATGAGCCTGATGATTTTAATAAATCAGGATTTTCGATATCGGTGACATGAATTGAGTCGTGAGATGTGTTCCTTATCAACATTTTGTCAAGCTACTTTTTTTTGTTGCTTCTTCGAACCTGAAGATGCGACTCTATCAAACGAGATTTTATCAGAGCGAATAAAAAGGTCGGGCAATTTTGCGAGAGCAAAAATAACGAATATGTTAAACAGACGTTGGCCATTAATCCAGAATCATCCGGTTTCTTTTGCGGTAAATCATTTTTGAATGACTTGAAACATCGTTAATCGCAAGAACATGACTACCGAATGCACGCAAAGGTATCAGCGTGGTGTGACGAGGCGTAAAACGTTTGTGAAAAGCCAAGCACCGACCAATGATCTCATTATTGATAGATTCTTACTCAGCGACTAATAAGACTGCATTTCTCTAAGACAAGCATCGTTCAGAGCTTTTAGCACACGACGCCACCGGGCATTGTAGCGAAATTTTTTTGCACGTCCACCGACTACAATAATTCTGACACAGCTTTTTTTAATTGCGACAACATAAAGGCTCATCGTAGTTGAAAAACTTGTTTCATGGCGGTAGCAACATCTTTTTATTTATTTTTTTTCTTGTACAGTTTTTTTTGTTCTGACAAAAGAGTACAACCAATGAAGATGGTGCATGGCTGTTCTGTTAATTATTTGACCCTTTTCCGCGCGCTTTTATGACCAATTCTTAATTGAATTTCGCGTTAAGGATAAAAAAAAACTGTCAATTTCGTTGCGCAAAAAGATTGGAATGGATTTTGTACCTGGATGTTCTCAGGATTAGATTGCAATTTTTTGTTGCAATAATGTGAGTGTTTTCGCACACTGACCCGAATTACGCGGATAACAGTAATCAAGAAAGTGAGCATAACTCAATTAGCGTTTGATTATTTTGTCATTCACTTGTCGATCGGACTGTTATTAAAAGTTTTACACACATGTTAATTTGCCGATCCGGCTCATTTGATCGTCGACGCTCACAGCGTTATGATCTCAATAATCAAACTTTCTAACTTGAATTAAAAGCGATAAAATTTCTGGCATACTCGGCATCGCAGACGCATAAACATCTCAAAACACCGAGTTGGCCGCGAACCGACTATTAATAACGCGCCGCTAAGTATCGAGTGCTATCATCTTATATGAGGCAGTGCTTCTGTTTGGGTAAAAAATGCCAAAACCGTTATTTTTACTTTCATTGTTTCGCTCGGTTACCATAGGATGATGGAGTGCAAAGGATTTTACCCCGATTGCACGGTGCCCTTTACAAGCTCGACTTCCGGAAAGTGACGCAGTAAGATGAATGATTCTCATTATTCATTCATTATGAGCTGTGTACTACTTTTAGACTACTATCAAGCGGCGATTTACCAAGTGCAACATTTTTTGTCTAGCCCAAACAAACTGCTCTGCCAGTGCAAGACAAAAGACTTTTGAATATTGGCTATGAGATCGTACTTTCCGGATTCCACGGGCTATCGTCATCGTAAATCGGCACACGGATTTTCTTCGAAACGATCATTTGCATCTAATCGATGCGAGGCATCGCCGAGGAAACGAACCAACGTGACTCAAACAATTAGAGACCGACTTCAGCCACCAAAACGATCGCAAATAAATCAAAAAGAACCAAAAGTTCTTCTTCTTCCGCGGCAAATATTTGTACCATTCAAAATCTCAGCTAGGATTTCTAAACCGTATCATCAAAACGATCTGACAGTCTCATGGCCAAGTCGCAATGAAAACCGTAAGCATGCAGGATTTCAAAGGAAAAGTAAACAAAATAAAATCATCAAATGGAACTAATTCTCATAGATTTTTGTCGTCGGAAGTTAGCAGATAAGAATTTAATAAAAAAAAAAAAAAAAAAAAAAAAAAAAAAAAAAAAAAGAAAAACGGTGCTTCGGAATTTAATTTCCAATTTACCTCAAAAGAAATGTAAACAAACTTTTTCTAGTAACATGAATTTTTTATGTTTTGTAATATACTTTGAATATATCCGCTAAAATATATTTTATTTTATTATACTTATTGCCCCTTTTTATAATTTTTTACGTACAAAATATAAACTAAATAGTAGACTTATTGCCGGATTTTCGAAAAAAAAATTTTTTCCATGGAGGTTATTGATAGTATTTTGACAAAATATATTAACTCAAATATATTTTTGACATCCCACATAAGAAATATTTATTGATATTATATTATTATAATTTTTAAAAATGATAAACATATTGTTTATAGATTTCTAATATATTAGCAATAAATATATGTTCACAATCTTCGTTAAAATTTTTCTATCAATATTTTGACACGAGATGCTTCTCTAATACAATATTTTGAAATTCGACATTCAAATATCTTCATCAATATTTTGAAACGAGATACTATTCGACAATATTATGAAATAAACCTCCATAAGTGCTATCGGCATGTATTTCCAATATGTAGTTCATATTTTTCATTTTATGATGATTATGATTCTTCATACCAGATTTCATTTGATATAATAAAATAAAACTAAAAAATGATTTCAATTTCAGAATCGAAAAAAAAAGAGATTACCTGATTAGATCTTCATTGCCAATCAATTTACTAATTATAACGGAAATCGGACCCGTCACAAAAACCGGTGGAAAGTGTAACTCGATTTTTGTCGGATTCTGAAGAGATCCCAGGACCCGATGCGGAGTCTCCCTGGCAGACTTGCCGTTAAGAGATGATGTGATAGTTTGGTTGAGCGGCGTGTATAATTATGTATAATGAATTGTGAATTTATAAGAAATCTAGGTTATTTGTTCAGAGTTACTCCGATAAGTGCTAGATCGAACCTCAAAAAGTGCATCGCTCGTGGCACCAAAACGAACTAAAAAAAAACAGTTTTTCGCGATAACGCTCCATTGACCTTGTCGATGAACGATCTTTAGATGCCACAGACGGAAGTACGGCTGTCATAAAACTGGAGTGTACAAGCAGTCACACTCTGGTTAATACGAGGAAAAAAAATAGCGCCGGATTATGTACGCAATACCGGTCGGAATACACCGGCCAACTTCAATGGATATTCGGTATGTTGCGGTATCGCTAGCGGATCGCAGTATCTTAGCTGCATAACAGATTCCATCGCAGATAATAGGGACAATGTGAGCGTGTAATAGGCCGCAATTGTTCTATCACCGGGGCTAAATTTGTCGGACAAATGTTGCCACTGAAAGTCGCATGATGAGACGCCGATTTATTGCCACTGGCTTTTGCAAATAATCGCGACATTTTTTTCAGCCATTCTCTTTGTCCGACTAATTCAGGATGCCTCGTTTTTTTTTCCTCACCGCCAACGGTTGGGTTGTCGTGCGAATCGGCGACGGCACCGTTTTTGCTACGCGAGCTTCAAACGATGGTCACGACTTCTGTGCGGAATCCACGATCGCCGGACGATTGTAGGAATTTGTTGGAATTGATGGGTTTATTGAATCGCGAATGCCCCGACGAAAATTAACATCATGCTCGTCGGGACGACACAAGGAGTTTTTCGGACTTGTCGGAAACTCGTGTTTCGGTTCCAGTACTCGTGACTCTTGCAAGTGTACCGATAGCCGCAATACCGTTACAAGTGAAAATTTACAATCAGAGAAATTGCAATAAGTGAAGTTGTGCAGTATGTTATACAAATTATCAGCGATTCGAGGGAACATGGGGGCGTAATTAATTCGTCAAAAAATTATTACGAAAAGTGGCACTGGGGACCGAAAGTGGCACGAATTCTCATGATATAATAGATTGAAACCAACGTTATGCTCACCAAGAATGCAATTCCCGTTCGGCATTAAAAAAAATTTTCGATCGGAGATCAGGTGAATGGATTTTTTGATGGAGATTTGTTCGAACGGTCTACAATCTACATACTAGCGAAATTGATCCTGTGCCTGATGGTCTATAGATGAAAAAAATATTGCGTAAATAATCATCAAATGAAAAACAATTGAGGCAAATTTTGTTTTAGATTTTTGAGCAAATATTCAAACATGATTTTTTACTATAACGATACTTTAGTAATCGTAATTTAGTAGTAATGTATACCTCTTTGTGTTAAGTTTGTTTTAAAATTGATTTTCATTTCGGATCATTATTAAATTATTTAAAATTCACGAAGATTATGTTTAATTTTTCAATAATTTGAATAAAATGTTTTGCACAAACTCCAATTTCAATTTAGTCTTCATGGACAAAAATATATTCTAAAAATATAACAAATATATATTTTCCCTCACGGACGATATTTTAATTTGTATACAACAAATATGTATATAAAATATATATTTAATTTAATATTTTATAAATTAAAATAAAATGAAATTTATGAAATATCTATATAGAGAATATTGTATTTATTGTAACTTCATTACATAAATTCATGAAATATAAAATAAGTTACATATTTTATATAAAAAATTTATAAAAATTGGTAATAGTAGGTTATATAGAATATAAAAGTTATAAAAAATAAAAATAATAAAAGGCGTATAAAATAAAATATATTTTAACGAATATATTTTCTTCCGTGAGAGATAGATGAGAAACATACATTTTGCATCTATATGCACCATGTACACGATTTTTGCCTGGGTGGTCTATTCGCTAATCGATAAAACATTGATAAAACTGCTACATATTTTATTATATTGTTGTTAATTTGTTTTATCGTACCAACATTGTTGATGACATTTTTCTAACCCGCCAAACTGGTTTTCAAAGGCGAGTAAATTCAAAACGAATGAATAATCAGAAATATAATAATGATTATTTAAAAGGAATATCAATTATCGAAACATAACAGCACTACTTAAGTGATTGTAATTACACTTCCGCTGTCGCATGTTTGACATCTGTTGAAAAGGCAAAAAATATAAAAGAAGGCATGTAAAATCTATAAATATATGATAAAGTTATCGAAGATAAAAACGGGGGATTAAAATAATAAGATTGTGGGACTGGTTTTGAAACCCGTTCCGCATGTAAATAACCCGCAAACTAGGTATTCAGTGTTAAAAATATGTAAATTGACACATTTAACGTTTGAAAATAGATGTTCAGTTATTGGCCGTGCCAAACCGCATGAATTATAAACTTTTGCGTTGAGATTGCATACGAAATCGTTAACCGTATCAATGCTGCCTCTTCAGTGCATATTAAACAACTGCAAATATGAAATGTTTGAAAAATCCGTACAGTTATGATTTTATCAATTCGCCTGGACTAAAATGTTGCTTTATCTATTAGCCAATGATGCCTCACCGTTTAATCAGATTAAGATTGACCAAACGCGAGGCATCTCCATAAGTCGATACAACAAAAATTGTTTACTCAAATATCTTTCCGCTTAGATGGTGCATTCCCACGTCTTCGAAATGTCTTCATTAACGCTCACCTGCGAGCGGTGAAGTAGATCGAAATGAATCGATCTGCAAGCTCGAGTTTGACGACCGTTTACAATCGCTAACCACTAAAATTGATTCCAAATAAATACCCACGGGTTAGAATATCCTACAAAGTGCAGTTGGGTCGCGTCTATTTTTGTTCCTGTCTATTGACACACGCAAGTCGCCTATTCTGCTGTCAAAGGTTCGCGGATGAAAAGTCTGATTAATGAGACACCAGCAGTCGGTTGCGCTCTCGTCGTACTGCATGGGTGAAGCGACACTTCGCCATAAATTAGTGATGCCATGAAACAGAACAGCGGCGCATTTATAATTTATAACATGAACATAATCGCCTACTTTTACACAAACCGTTTAGATCGTCGATGTATAGTTTTAACTGTACTGTCGGTTTCAGCAAACAGAGGTCAAATCATTCTGTGGTAAACAACATTTTTATATGACTCTGCACACGCTTTCCACAAACCATAATTTTTTCTAAACAAATTTTCAATTTTATTTTTACAATTGTTAAAATTAAAAAAAATTAAACATTTATAGTCAAATAAAGTAAATTTGAGTTTGAAAGAATGGTGAAAATCAAAAACTGACATTGGTGACAATTTTTGTACTTCAACTTTATAATTTATATAACAGATAATTTTGAATTCACAGAGATGAATAAATCTATCAGAGGAAAAAAATGAAAGTGGGAATAAAGTATGAGGTTGCGGCTATGGGAAGAAAATCCGATGGCCGGAAGGTGCAATGGAATGTGTACGAAAAAAATTGATGAAATTTTTGTTCAATTATTTTTGCTTATTACGAATTCGTGATGATTCGTATTAGCGTCATTAAATGCACCGACACTGCACCAAGGTCTTGACTACGAGGGGTCAAAACGTGTCACTTAACGACATTTCTTGTACGGTACTTCTGCATCTCTTACTACCAGATACGCGACCAGTAATAATAACCTGACAGTGCGATTGATTAACGGCATTGGTTGCGGTGCTTCGCGAAGAAAAAAAAAGAAACTAAATTATCATTCAAGCGTGCCGACGTTGCTTGAAAATATACACGCCGTAAATTATTGCTCCGGTTCACTTTTCGTTTCATTCGGGAACGCAAATTAATGACGCATTGTGGAACGTCGCCGCGAAAAATATGGCTAATCCTGAGAGTCCCTAATTGAACGTTTTTTCCTCTGACAAAAATATTTTCACGGAACTTTTTATTCATCTACTTTTTATCATTTTTTTTGTTTTTTCATTAGGTTTTACTTTTTTTTTCGTTTTTGTTTCATCAGCAAACAGACTGTTTTCTTGTTCAGTAGTAGATTTAATAACGCCGTGGGAAGAGCATTTCAAATTCACTCACTGAACTCATTGAAAGTATGTCAGGCACGATGTTTATACACTGACATAAATCAAGTTTTGACACACGGAACAATTTTATTATCCAGTCGAGTTCGGATTGCAAAAATCACCGGATCAAAAATTGTCCAAGGACATTGAGCGAGGGGATTTCAAACTTAAATACCAAACTCAAAACGAATCACTCGAAGGCCGCGTTAAGGGATCGATCAATCTCGAGTCAGTGTTTGTTCATTTTTTATTACCGCGAGATTAATGAAAGGTGCCTAGAGAAGTGATTTGTCAAAAATTTCATGCAAGTCGTCATTTTTTAATTCGAACCAAAAAAACACGAGCCGAAAAAAATGTGAAAAGTTTTTAATTAAATTATCAATCAGAATGAGATTTGTAGAAAAAAAAATGTAAAAAAAGTTGAGGAAGAATCCATCAGCGACACTCCGATTATTGTTCGAAGCACACTTGGAACAAGCCAATTGCAAACAAAGTTGATTAATACGCTTGATAAGACAAAGAAGACGGCGTGGCGTGAAAAATGCGTTTTTCAATTTGTAGAACCGTATCAAAGGGCCGGAATAAAGCAGCACATCTGATCAAACGAATAAACTCAATTATAATACAATGTCTCTATCATTACTCCTCATTATGAATATGCTAATTTATGCTAATTGCGTGTTAATTACACCCAATTACTCAACTTTGAACACCAATACAATGCTCGCAATTTGCATGCTAAGATTTTATCAATCCGGATGAAATTTGATGACTAACATTGTCGACTCTCAAAGAACAATTGAAAAGAATTTCGGTCAACGGTTTGTTTTGCTCGGAAGAACCTCATTTCTATTTTTTTTTTATTTTTTTTTTTTTTTTTTTTTAAGTACTTTAACAATTTGGTTTGAATATCTTTTTAGAATTAAGAAACTTTAACTTCCTAATTACGTCGATCAGAATTTACTCGAAGGGATGACTTGTGTTAAAATCGTTCAAAAGCTGCAACTTGCGTGGTTCAGTACCTATGTTTGTATCTAATTAACTCGTTAAATTTTGTTCAACCATGCTTCGAGTTTATATCGAGCACAAACGTATGTGCCACGTTTGGCTAGATCGAAATTTCGAAGTTAACTATTGCCGTTGTAAATACACTTGAAGAGAAAATTATAAAAGTCAAATACAGTCAATAATAAATATGTTGTTATACATACATGTTGTTATTTGTTTTTATCAGTTTCAGCCATAAAGTGCATACTCATCATATTTATCAATTTGTTTTCTGCAATGAATAATAAATAAATTGAATAGTCATACATTGAAAACTTTTCCAGTCAATTTTATTTTACTTATTACCCTTTTGAATACGGATGTTGCAATGATTTTTGTTATGAAAATTGTAACATTTACTCAACGACGTCCTGGTAGGGAAAAAACAGTTTACATATATGGATAAAGATAACTTAATTTATCGATGGTGAAGGAGACTAATAATTTTGAATCAACAAATTGACATTTCCTTTTACAAAAATTACATTTTCTCTTCAATTTTATTTTCTTGAATTTTCTAATTTTTTAACTCATAAAATTTTATACTTCCACTTTTTTTGCTTGATCTACTTAAATTTTTTATCCAACTAAATGTTTAAATCAAATTATAAAATCAAACAGAACCTCTAAAATTTTACATTAATATATAATTTCATAATTACTTAATATGAGCTAGCAATTATGAAATCGCATAATTGCTTCAATTGAACAAATATTTATTTTAACCTTTATTATAAAAATTTTTACATAAATATGATAATTTTTTTTTTCGATACGATTTATATTAATTTGATATTATATTTGTATAATTTATTGCCACTTTATAGGGTCAATCGGGGTAAGAGTGACATTCCGGGTAAAGTGTGACACCTTATATTTTATGCAAATGAATCAGTTCATCTTCGATTCTCATTACATACATAAGTTTATTGATTAATAACAATTCTTCTGAATGATTTACTCTTATCCCGGTTAATTTTATACAGAATATATACTATATATAAATAATAATATAAAAATATAATATATAATATATAAATATATATTTATTCCAGGGCGACGATTTTAAATATAGAAAATTAATTAAAGTTATTAAATATTAATATAGAAATTCTACGTAAAATATATTTTGAAATATATTCTTGTCCGTGTGTAATTCGCTGTTATACTATTTCGTCTGAAATAAAACAGAGTTGAAAAGTGTCAGAAAGACGTACAACGTTGGAGGTAACATTATTATTATCACATATTAGAACGGAACATTAATCTTGTTATCGGACGCGAAAACAAGCAAAAGCGATATTGACGTAATTTTTAATCCGCTAGGCGATCCCGCAAGACGACGGTATCTCTCGCGGCCTGTGAGTTGCACAATGCAAAATTCATAAGTACGGTGTTCACGGGACGGACATTTTTGCGTCCGCCGTATGCGCGGACCGTTGCTTTGAATCTGGCGATGCGACCGGCGCTGACGAAACGAAAAATTTGCACGTTGCCGTTTGTCTGGTCCCTGACAAGGATGATTTGTAACCAGTTCCGTGAAACGTGTCGATTTTGCATCGGTTGCACCGCGGGGTCGTCTCCGCGTCACGCGAGAGAGAAAGAGCACTGAATTTATGGGACATCGGCGCTCGCGCGGGGTCATCTTGTAACGCCATGACATTGGATTCGTGTGTCGTTTGACAGAGAAAACAAGCGCATTTTTTCACCCACTTAGCTGCGCGCCTTGTTTCCAAAGGTGTTTTACAATTCTGATCCTAATTCGATATCGTGACCCCGAAAGATGAAAGGATTATGTGCCCTGAAATATACTCCCGGCTGCTGAGCTCGCTCCGATCCGAACTTTAACTTTTGTTCTTAACTATTATTTGACAGCTTCACGCTAGCCATCGATTGTATCTCACTTGAAATTTATTTACATGTTTGATTGCAATTAAATGCACGTGCAGCACACTCGCCGAGGCACTCCACGAACCCGTTCACGAGCGCTTGTTTCATTTATTTTTTCCCCCTTTTGTTTTTTTTCGTACATTCACTTTTTTACATAACATTTTTTTGCATTTCATTTTTTTTCAACTTCTACATCGTTTGTTAGGGAAAGACTTTTTGTAGGGTGATTGAATGGATTTGAAATTTCATTTTTTTTAGTCGAACTTGAAGCCGGCAGACCATGCTCGGTTTCGGATTCATTTGGATCAGGATCAGTAGTAATAACAAGCTATGATTAATTGCACTTCATCATGAGTAATTGTAGCGTTTATCGATTGCGGATGACCAACGAACTAAATTATTTACACACTGTCTCTCGCACAACGAAGGATCATACGCTGTCAGAATTCATTCAGTCAACAAACAGAGTGAACTCTGTTCAGAGTGAACACTTGATATGAATCTGCGTTATCCCTTGTGAAAAAAAATTTTTTTTTTCATCCACCACGAGGTTACGTACAACAAAAAATCATTTTCATTCGTGCGAAATATAAATTTGCTTGAAAATTCCACCTTTCATTTTTATGATGTTTGGAATCATTAATTATTTCCCTATCGGCAAATTTCTCAGAACTAAGTGCGTCCGTATGAAACTTGAAAAAAAAAAAAGTTGTCAAGTTATCGTTTTTCGTGCCAAGTTATTGACGTTTTATCTAAGTTTTATGCATCATTTGTTATACATACCAAAAATATGATCCGGGTCACTTGTTTCCCGAGAAATTGTGGAGTCAACTATATAAACTAAGTTTCGATATTACCCACGATAAAAGCCGTAAAAAACTGGTTTCAATCGCGATGATGAAAAATGGTTTTCTAATGCAAAATATCCTCCAATTTGATATGACGAGAACCCGTTCTGTTGCGACCTCATCAAAATTTTCATCCGATGGTGAAATGAATCATCGCGCGTGGCATCCGCGGGAAAGTTTCGTACCGATGGAAAAGAAAAAGATTGAAGAAAAAAAGAACACCGCGGTGGCCCAATTTACATGCCCCAAAGCTGGCGAAAAGTAGCTTTTGCGTTGCGACGCAAACTGGAACTGCGGCATACTAATACCGAGCCCTATATTGTTACCATTGGGAAAGCCAGTCAGGGGAATTGGAAAAGCGCAATTGACAGGGGCCGCGCGGAAATTGTACTGCAAGATTGTTCAATTAACGTTGGCGAATGTTTATTCCAGCGTTATTACAGATATTTATGACCCCGTAGTGCACTGAGATCTTCATAGAACATGGCCAAATGGCCTTGCATCGTTGGTACAGGCCGCTCATTGTCAGTGGGAATGTTAATCGTTAACCGCAGGAATTTACTTGACGAGATAGACTTCGGTAAATATTGAAAGAAAGGCGAGCGCATTTATTAAGTCTGATGAAGTCCATATGAGGCAACTACAAGGCTCGCATGCGCCGATCATCCGAAAGAAAGATCGATTTGTGTTGAATTATTTGAAGCCGAGGGAGCACACGCGGAGGACAAACTCATCCGCAATTCATAAGCAAATAAGTTTAATTTTGCACAAATCCCATCAACACAGCGGTCGCAAAAAAAAATCGTCAAGTCGATTGCTCGCAAGAGTTAATGCACACTCCTTTTGTGTATTTTTTGTTTTCTTTTTTACATTTTTCATCGTCGTGCGAACTTTTCATCTTTTTCAATTTCTTCCACGCGTATTATGATATACAGTGCAAAGGAATAGAATATTGGAAATAAATTGAAAAAGTACAAAAAATGAGAAACAGGAGAGTTGATAATTTTTCAATTTTTAACCGTTCCGCAAACTTGCACTTTGGTTTTCTTTGTATTTTCCATACATTATTGAAATTGGTTAAGTTGGGATATTTCAATTATCGGGTCTGAGTTTGTTTTCTCCCTTATCTTTAATTACTCTTCAAAATATGATTTCCATTCTGTTATTCTGGTTAAGCTACGGCGCACATTGTAAATGGTCTTTGCTCGATTAAATTAAATTTACAGAACTATTCAAACAGAAATTGCAATCTTGCTGGATACATGTACCAAATGGAACGTGAAATCCGAACTGAACATCGCATTTTGAATGTTATTATGCCAACTTACATCAAGAACGGATTAAGTAAGTGTGCGTTTAAAAAAGAATTAAAACTGAATTTTATAACGAAGAATGTGTTCCTTTGTGAGCCGATTGCTTCGAAAACAACAAACAATCCGAGCAATGGTGCTTATATCAATATTTGATTACGAACTCGACAAAGTACAATTTATATTTCATCGCATAATAAAATGAGCGTCGAATAAAAACGATGCACTCTACTGTATAATTCATATTTTATTAGAAACTGGTCTTTGGTACTGCTTTCATTTTTTATCTTTTTTTTTTTATCTTTAGGATCGTTATAAAAATCTAGCTTCACCTCCGGCTATATAGAAAAGCACCTTTCGTTTGCGTTATGAAACCGTTTTAAGATCCCAAAAGGAACTATTATAGCTCTTAAAATGACATTCTGAGATTTTTTCTTGATTCAGACAAATACATTTCTTTTGCAATTAAAGCAGCCTGTATTACGAGGCTTTCCGGATAGAGGCTACTGAAAAGCCGTGAACGCACTCCTCAACCCCTGTGAGATTCCTTGATTACAGTTCCACCAAAAAAATTATAAACGCTTCCTTATTTCTCCGTCATTTGTTAACTCTCTGTTGGTGGCATTCATCAGTCTTGCTTCAGCGATTAGATTGTTTTCATTAAAACGTTTCATTATGAACCACTCTCGCACAATGATTCAACTTTTATCAAAACAATTTCTTAATGTGTTCATTAATAAACTCGCTATCGTGTTATTAATTACTCTTAATTAGATCTTTAATTCAATATTTTTCGACTTTTGAATTGATTAATTTATTTCAGTATTCGTTTGTTTGTTTGTTTGTTTTTTTTTTGAAAAAATATGATTTTCTTGAAATTAACACAAATATTATTCAAACCAATTTTTTTATTTATTAAATAATTAACATTATTTTCAAAGTATGATTAATTGATAAAAATTTTCGAAAAATGATGTTTTTTGAATAAATACAATATTTTGTTGAAATAATCTTTTTTTTATTTCTAAAATTACATTATTAATTTTTGAAATATAAATATTATATTTAAAAATGTTTATGAATTCACCTGAAACTTATTTCTAATAATATTATCTTGACACCCATTGTTTATAAAGTTGTGATCATTTGAGTGTCTCTCGTTCGTGTGAAACTCAAACTACAAATATTATCAGACTCCACTACGTTGGTGTAAAGGCTACAAAGACATCTAGTAGATCGGCCTATTCATGCAGGATAGAAAGTTCAGAACAACGTATTTGAAATCCTTTTTGTCTTTGGGTCTCTTAGCAACGTTCCCACACGTTCATCATTATTTCAAATGAGCTTATACATATAACTTTATCACAAAGCAAACGAAATGCAAACGAACCTAAACGTACAGAGGGATATTCAAAATAATTACAGTCCTTACAAATTATAGTCCTGATTTTATAATGAAAAATTCAGCGCACTTTTCGAGTACACAATTATGCTTAGCGGTGATTAGATTTTTCGTGCTCAATCGTCGAACTACTCGAGAACCATTTGGCAAACTCGGGAGTTTTGCATAAAACGAAATTTTAAACTGAAACGATCAGAGCTCCACCGAAAACGCTCAATTTTCTCACTCATTTTTCGAAATTGAAACGAGAATGAAAAATGCAGTTTCGCGGCTGCCATGCCAGAAACGTTTGTAATCCAATTCCCAAGGAAAACATATGATATTAATAACGTTACCGATCAAATTATCCGTCGCTGATGTAGCGAACGTATTTGTAACTACAATTTCATCATCGCTATCATAACTTCTCTGTACTATGAGTACCGTTCACTTTTACGTTATTCAACTACGTGCGTGAAACGCATCATTCTTATTTTTCTGCGATGACCCAGCTATGTATTTTTGTGAACAAATATATCATTGGTACAGTTATTTCTACTACAAAATTTTTTAGCCACCGTGCAATCACCGGCGAAACTATATTTCCCACCAATTAAATTAAATCCATCTCCTTTTTGTAATCGAATTAACGGCCAGCACGTTTGTTGGTATTGTTGATGGTCGTTCCAGCAGAAACCGTTTGTCAAAAATGAAAAAAATATAAATAAAAAATAAAAAGTAATTTTTTCAAAAATATAACCACAGAAACATGATAGGCCGAGATAGAAAGTAGATATTTAGAGAAAAATTGTGAAAACGGTATAACTGACGTGGGTGGAGGCTCTTGTTGCGGGGGCGCGAAATCCGCGTGAAATTTTGCTGCGATCGATAGATCATCCAGGAACGAATCGTGGATACGGTAGCTTGGTCTCACGTTCCGGGAAGTACGTGTGGCACGGAAGGCACAACGCGAGGTAAATTACTCGGGATGCTGCGACCTTTTTCTCGCGGTCTTTGTTTTGTTGTTTCCGCGTTTGTTTTCCATTTATTGTCGATCCGCGGACGACGAAAGATACGAGATCGTCGCCCAGCCTATGATAAATAGGTCCAAAGTGCTTCCTCGCGGACAGAAGCTGCCGAGCCAATTATGCGCTAATTTATTTTACAATTCAATATAACGAAGCTTTTGACGCACTCTCTGGTGCTTCATTCAGCTGCTCAGACGTTTCTTTTAGACTGCTCGCTTTGTCGGTGAGTCTACGTTCTGAATACAATTATACGTATTATTTCCTTTCCGATAGTTAGCAAGACATTTTAACTGTAAATGCATTCTAATGGAGGACTTTCGCCGAGCCATCATCAGAAGGACGTTACACATAGCAAATATAAATTTCATTGAAAATCCAAACAACGTAAAATAAACAGTCGATATACAAAGTATCAAATCTGAGCGACAAATATTTTTTTAATTTTTAAATGAAAAACATTGCATTCAGTCAACAGTTCTGTTGAATGAATTATTTGTTTCGCAGTCTTTGAGATTTTACCCCCTCTTTCGGCGAGGCGAAGGAGTGGGGAAGTGAAAAACGTTTTTTTTATTAAAAAACGATTCTAAGTAAAATTTATATATATTTTTTTACATTTTTATTGCTTATTATATATTTTTTGTTTTAAAAACATTATTGATTTATGCTAATTTATATTTTGTAATTTATTTATGCAATATTGAAATGATAGATATAACATTGTAATACAACACATCATTACATTTCATAAATTGTAACATTCGAAATAATTAAAGGAACTCTTTTACTGAATAAAACCCTCGTTAACGTACAAATAATTGATCAATATACATTATTTTACTTTTATCATGTGGCAATTCATCAAGTACCTATGAAATCGCACTTGACAATGATAATTAACATGCACAAATCGCATCAGGTTATGCAATATTCAGGATGTCAAACTTGATTAACTCAGCAACACCACGGGAATATTAAGGTCTTTATTATGACACATCCGGATAAATAATTCAAACAATTATCACGCGGGGATGTTTTTCATCCAGATCACAGATGGGATGAAAAATTGGCTACGGATTAAAATGAGATTGAGATGCATACGGAGTGGATGAAAATAACTCTGGCATTGCAATGAATAAAAAAACACTCGAATAAATAAT